>JAADJG010000370.1:0-38522 GCA_012932025.1 Fusarium austroafricanum | reverse complement strand
GTATTTAAATTATATAAAAAATATATAATTTTATTTAATAGCTAAATTATATAATAAAAAATAAATTATAATTTTAAGTATTTTTTCTACTTTTTAATAATTATTTATTTAAAAAGTTAATTTATATGAGATTTTGCGGGCACACTGGGAGGGGTATTCCAGACTTTTGACCCGTGATTGTATGAAGTCCGAATCCGAAGCGCGAATCGATTTGTTCACTAGAATCAATATATTTGTTGGTAACGACAAAAGAACAAAGGAGCTCGCTGATTACTCCCGTCAGGCTAGGCTATATCACTGAAATATAAACAATTTCTATAGTCCCTGCGACCGTACATCATCTCCGGTCGATTTGATAGGGTTGCTCTTCTTCTCCATAACTCCCTTCAATACTCGCAACTTTTCCTCGGTAACTCGAATCGCCTCTTCCACCTCTTTTTCACCCATTCGAATTGCACGCAAGTTCTCTTCCACTGTCTTCGGTTCCATTGCTCTCTTGCGAACACCAACATTGTCGCTGTGTAGACGATCCATTCCCACACGTTCCTCCAACCAATCCCAGAGTTCACTGTCCTCTCGTCGCCACATTTCCTCATAAGCAGCAATTCTGTCTGGGCGGTAGACACCCCCAAGTTCGCGGCTGTAGGAAGCATTTCTGCTGGGGGTGAAACCGAATCCGAACCACGTGGCAACTAGCAAGCCTACCAGAAGCCCATACATAACATTGCCAGTAAGAACAGGCTGGATGATATCTCCAATTGGCTCCAGAATTCCCCGGACCGGCTCAAGAACACCCCAGCTCTTTTGAACAGGTCGCTTGGGCGCAACGTTGGTCTCAACAACACCGGTATTTGATTGCGAGAGCTTGGCCTTCTTGCCCTTCTTCTTTGCCCCCTTAAGCGCAGGGGCCAGTGGCGTTGCTGCTCCTGGCTTAGATGATACTGCTGCCTTGATAGCTGCAAACAGATCTTTGCCATATGTAGTTTGTCCATCAGTTGCACCTTTCTCAATAGGACCTGCGCCTCGTTAGCAGCAGCCCAAACAAACTCTTAAGTCATTCTAATTACCTTTTAGCCAACTTTTGCCGGACCATTCAATTGTACAGTTCATCTGCACTCTGGTAGCGTTATTTTCGGCCCATGAGAGGCAGTATCTGGTTTTAACTGCAAACACGTTTCCGCTTGGTACGTCTGGTGTCTGGGTTGAGCAGGTGAGGTTGACCGACTTCTCAAGATCCAGTGTCTCCAATGTCTCCGAAGTGATGGTTTTTGTCTGTTTCGGCCCGATCGAGGCGTATAGTGGCTTAATATATGAGAATGTCCGGGTCTTGTTGTCCAGAGTAAGACCCTTCTTGTCCTCCATTTGCAAGTCCAAGCACTTCTGTTCTCCTGACAGCCAGTTCGACATGAATGTAACTGAAGCTGGACCAAACATAAGATTGTACACCTTGCCCAGTGGTGCTGGGATAATGTCATCTCCAACCACCCTGTCGTAATGCGATGCTGTGTCACCACATTCAGTGGGCGCATGTGCAGCCGGGCCTGGGAAATCTGCAGAGCCTCCAGGGGCCGCTGGTGTTTCTTCAGGCGCAGGCCCACTTGGAAGTGCCGCTCCTGAAGCCTTCCTTGAGGCAGTCTTCTCAATGTCAGCGTCCGCGCCGTTAGTTTTGGTTTCAGCGGCTATGCTGGCATTGTGCATCTCCTCGTGAACGTCCTCGTCGTAATACTCTTCCTCGTCATCGCTATCGTCATCTGTCTCTGAACCCTCCTGAGCCTCATCCTCCGCGGGAGGCTCTGCATCCACTTTTTCCGTTTTATCACCACCAGTGCCTTCGAGTCTTACGCCGTTCAGCGTACTCTTCAGGGTAGGATGGCCCAGTTTCCAAATATTTACGATCAAGTCGTATGTGGCGTCTCGGCTGGTGAAACTGGCAAAGATATGCTTGGCATGCAGGGTTGAAATCATGAGACCGTTCTTGAAGAGCAACGCAGTGCTCCTTTTCTCGACAGACACTATCTCATCAAAGCTCATAACAAGTGTTGTTGTCCAACCAAAAATGTTACTGCTGAAGCAGAGATGACCCTCGGAGACGTAAAGCCTCCCATGCGCGAGAATCTCTCTCTGCAAGGCACAGCTGTAGTCTTCAATGAGATAGTCATCATCTGGCACACTCTTGAACAAATCGTGAAAATCGCGATTCCGCTTCTTACTGGCGATAGCGAATCCTGTAAGCTTGGGAGCGCTCAGATTTGGATGCGCTAGTGAACTATTAGCTGCTGCGATCGCAGCTCCAATGGTAGTTCCAGTGGTAACAGAGCTTCCACGCTTCCTGTGACTCTGTTTGAGGGCACTTCGGAGACTAGATGTTCTTTGCACACCATTCTCCTTGTTCAACTCGGTAGGAGGAGGTGTGCGTTCACGGCTCACAGGCTCATATAGTGAGCGTGGGCGGCTCGACGGCTCCTCTGGTATAAATTCTACAGGACTCACCGGAGAATCGACAGGGGCGGATTCGGACCGAGCCCGAGTATCAGATACATCGGGGAACCTAGCGTTGACCGGGGTTGCGACTAGGCTGGGAGCTTCAGCAAGTCCAAGCTGGCTGAGACTCAGCTCACCAGCACCAATGGTCGACACCGCGGACTTTCTGTTTTCTTTCTTGTCCGCCATTTGCGCAGCAGGAGTGGGTTCGGGTTCGTCTTGGATGTTGTTGGGTTCAGGCACTTCCTGTATGTTTGGAGTCACGCTTCGAGACTTATTTCCGCCAATATTCAGGCTAGTATTGCTGAATGAGTTGGCAGCGTTCTGGGCAGCCGATATCATAGAGGAGAAGAAACCGCCTGCGTTTGGATTCGCCGTGGGTGTCGGTTCACCACTCTCTTGAGTTGGTGTCAGCGGCGCAGAGACGATGTTGGAGAGTTTGCTAGGGCCGATGTTTTGTGAATTTGATCGACTCCTTCTGTTCGCGCTCATGTTCTGGGGAGAAGGACGGCCATTTGTGCCCGAATTGTTTCCCGGACTACCCCAGAAGGATCTCCTTTCGGGAGACGACTGGCCGGATTTGTTGGCGAACTCAGTAGGTGTAGGTGGGGTGTTTACTATAACTGGGGCAGGTTTGTCACCGCTTGGAGGAGTTCGAGGAGGTATGTTCGTATCAACCTTGGGCTGGACCCTCGCTCGTCTTTCGGGTGAAGCAACTTTGGCTGCAGCTGGTGGCTCGAGAATCGTTAAGTCCTGAGCAGGTTCAGGATCCACCACAATGGTGGGCTGTTGTTCGTCGCGAGTCTCAGACGATGGCTGGGGTTCGCTTGCTGGTCGACGTTCAGGACTCGAATTATTTCCAGAGCTCTTCTTGGGCTTGAAAATTCCTTTTAGTCTCCCCGCTGGCGATGGCGAACGGCGAGCGGAATTTTGGGGGGGAAGCAAGCCCGTCTTACTCCGGCCGATCCGGGGGTCCTTTGAATCTATCGAATCGGTTCGTGTTGCTGGGAAAGTCGAGGACTTGGAGGCACTACTGTTGGACTCAACGTCTGAAGCTGAAGGTTGAGATTCTGGCTGGTATTTTGCTTGTACAATAGAAGAGTTTGTCGTTAAGTGGCCGATTTGAGAAGGATGGGTCGAGAAAGGCGGCGGATGTCGAGAGTTGGATCTAAAGAGTGACGATGGCTCCAGTTAGATTGATAGGATGCAGGAGAGAGCACAGACGGTGACACCGATAAGTGGAGTTTGGTAGGGAAGTGGACACGGGGAAGACGGCTGATGTGCCAAGCCAGCTGGGCACGATAAACCAGAAACGAAACAAAGAATGAGAAGAGTGATAGTGTGAAATGTTGATTGGGAAGTGATGACAAGCAATCGCGTTAAAGCTTGAGTGTGATGATGGGCGCTCAGAGGCCTGTGTGGAGCTCTGATCTACCGTCGTCTTAGTGCAATAGGTAGCTCCATTATTTTGTCTCTCCTTTGCTGGTATTCAAGCATAGATGTCGCAGATGCTGATCGAAGGGTTTCAGCCTCACAGTAGTTCCCACGCAACAGAACAAGCAGACAAAACAATCTTGGAGCTCGTCGATCATTGCCGCGAGGGACAAAGGCGATGACGGTGAGGAAAGAGCTGAAAATGAAACTAAGACAAAAGAGAAAGAGACAAAAAGTTTAAAACTCACGATTCGTCCCCATCAGACTCGTAGGAGCGATAGCTTTGGCTTGTACCTTCATCCTCGTCGCCTGCGATGTGCCCAGAGCGTGTACCGTCGCTTTCTAGAGTTTCCCGGCTAGACTGGGCGTGTGTGAAGACGCTACCATCGTCATATGACAGCCCTGACAGTTCTCGATCCTGCTTTCTTCGAAGTCGCTTGGAGGATATTGACTTTGGCAGCAGTTTGTTCAGCCCAGTGTTGCTACTGTTATCCAAGGTCGTTGACATCGTCGCAATCGTCGTCGCCGCGCGCCGCCGCCGCCTTCTGCTGTCGAGGGCCGAGTAGGGTGTGAGGGATCAAGCCAAGATCTCAGATGTTCAGGTGCTCCGGAGGTGTTGGCGTTGATGCGCTCGATGCGGCGGCCGTCTTGAAGAGCGTTGGCTACGACAGTAGAACTCAGCAGGGCTTTGTATGGCGGACGTATAAATTTGTCGGAAAAGATGCGAATTTGGTAATTGAATTTTCGGATAGTTGATGGAGGTCAAATGATATAGATTGAGAGGTTTTGAGGTATTGTAGTGGAAATCGAAAGGCGATCGAGCCAAGGATAAGAGAGTTGACGTCGTTGGTTTGTTTTAGCTCAGATGGTGGTGGTTAATGGTGACAGACTACGACTTGCTGGACCACGCCAAGTTTGGTTAAGTGTTCGATTTGCCTTCTGTGGAATTCCTCACTGAGTGGTTGGTATCCAACTTCAACCGCATGCGTGATTTCCAGACTGCAGTTAATTTAGTATTTAACCGTGACTGTGTTGTTTAATAAAAGGATATTCTAGGGGATACGTAGCAGCTCGCAAATTCGTTGGTAGGTATTTCGGTTCGCGTAGCCCATTCTCCAACCAGCCAACCACCGAAACCAGCTGGAAGCTCTAAACTTAACCGATGAACCTGAGTACCCCCTGGATAGTGGGCTACTGAGGGCGCCAATAATGATATGCTTAGCTGGTGGGGATAGGTCAGACTTGACCCTTGCTGAAGCTCTCACCAAACAATGGGGTTTGGTTTGAACTTGGGGAAGAGCTGGACTCCGTGGCGCAGCAACTAGAACCCCCTAAGGTATACGAGAACTAGTCTAGGTACTTGGAGAACACGCTCTAATCATAGAAGAATAAGCCACTGTGAGAAGGATGTGATGTTTCAGGGTCTTTTGAAGAATCATAATATCTCATGTTATTAATTCCAGGAGCTTCAAACTACCTATGGGCCATCGCCGAGCCATGCGGGTAGTGTTGCTGTAGGGCAGATATCTCATCAGCAGGGCAACTTTGATCAGATCAACATCCTCAAAGCCATCAGATCATAGGTAGGTTATATCAGATATCGCTTTCGGCAATTAAGTTGAGTTACTAACTGTGTACAAACATTACAAACCGCTGTTTATGTTTAAGTCCATGCTTTAGGGTAGCATCCAATCTAGACCCCAGACAAACGAACAGCGCCAAGAATATGATATTAGATCCAATACATCATACACGAAACGTCTTTAACAGGAACTCTTCATAGGTACCAAGCAGGAATGTGGAAATATCTTTCATGATCCAAAACCGTTCTCCGCATATGAGTGAACCCGTGTCGTCATGGAATTCTCCTTAGCTCTGTTCAGGGTCATTTCAACCCCGCCAAATGCTCAAGTGCTTGCAGACTGTTCCTACCTATCTGGAGGTGCAGAGTGAAATATAGGTAACTGGCACTATTAAAGGGAGAACCACTTATTATTCAAGTTGACGGCATGTGCCTCCCCACATTTGACCTCATTACGTTCCGATACCAACCTGCACCTCACAATATCGAACTCGCAAAGTTCAACAGGGAACGAAGACTCCCAGGACGGTAGACGCTCCCCTGAAACCATCAACACTTATGGAAGCATGGACTCTTCGCCGCTTGTGAAAGCTCACGATCATGTGCGCGCCGCGAGTGTTGCTCATCACTCGTCCGATAGCACCGTCGCAATCGCGGAGCACACTCAAGCAGCGGGCGAGTTTGCCAACGCCGCGAGATCAACCTCGAGTATCGAGGCCCTTCGAACTCTGAAGCTTCTTGAGCAGCATCATCGTAGGATCGCCGAGATCTTGAAGCACCCGACCGAGCCTGCTTCCCAAGTCAACGACGCCGATCTCAGCGAAAAGGAATCGTCCGACAAGACGAATGCCCCATCTCAAGAAGCACACAATAAGAAAGAGAACAGGAATGACTCCGCGGCGTCCAAAAAACCGTCTCCTCCCACCCAGCGCCGATATGCTCACCGAGAGTTGTCCTCGTCTATCGCCAGTAACTTGGCTAATGCTCGTGGCATCCGATCCAAGCACAGAGGACAGCCTCTTGCGCCTAGCGTTTCCAACGACCAGGCCCCCGGAAATCTAGATGCAGCATCTCACACTCGCGGAACAAAGGCCAAGATGCAGACTATTATCGATCATCAGCCTGGAAAACCGACCTGGGTCCCCCCTGTCCCCACAACCACACGCTCTGACGGCTATGGCAAGGCCCCATCTTCTCCATGCACCGATACAGCATCCTCCGCGGCAGTCAGTGACGATGGGGGATATACTCGGTTCTACAGCACCTTTGGAAGCCTCATCAATAAGATATCAGCCCCTTTGGCCTTTGCTGGCCTGCCGCTGATCCAAGAGGAATCCACCATCTCAGAAACACCCGATTCTCCAGAAATGTCTCCCAATCCTAAGCGTAGTCACCTCAAAGCGTCCCCATCCAAAGTTCTGGAACCAGACCTTAGCAAGATTTACTCCAAGGCAACCATGCAGGCTCTCGTTCGAGAAGGACACGGAACTAACGATTCGTTCTATGTCGTACCCAGTACTGGCCACACCATGTCTTATGCGAATATCCTGAGTTTTGCCGAGAAGGAAAAGAGAAGACTCGGGGCTTCGTCCCATAGTGATCTTCTTGATGTCCAGGATGACGATGATGATGACTTTGTGGATGCTCGAGAAGCACCTTCATTGTCACCCGGAGCCAAACGTCGTATCGGCCGTGCCCGCACTGACAAGGAACTCAACAATATTATCGAAGAGCTATATACTGAAAACAAATCACTCAAGGACACGTTAGATAAGCTTACCAAGCGCCTCCATGCTTTTGAAGCTAGTGCTCAGAACTCTGCTATGGCCCTCGCCGAAAGTTACCGTCTCATGCGCCCTGGATCTCCCACTGCCTCACCGCATTCCAGCAAAGTTACCGATGAATCCATGCGACGAAAGAACCAGGAGTTGGAAGAACAACTTACTGCGGCTCTGAAACAGATGGAGCGATTGGAAAAGGATAACCGTAAAATGCAAAAGGTTCTGGATAAGTACCGTGAGAAGTGGGAGACGTTGAAGGCCGGAGCTAAAGCTAGGAGAGAGGCTCAAGGGGTCGGTGAAAGCGTGGATGATGCAACGGCAACTGGGTAGCGATGCTTTGATGCACTGACTTTGCAATTTCCGAGATATTCACAGTATTGGATCAGAGTGTTCTTGCTCATAGACAATGGAATGAGCACATGTTTATCATAAGCATCATTTTGACCATATGGTGGTGTTTCTTGAACTCCGTATATCAACATCATACCACAGATGTTCCATGAAACTCACAAATTGGCCTTGTTTCTTAGTCATAGTCTATGTATTCCACCAAAAGCTCACACTGAAGCTGACACTTAAACTCCTCACATAATGCCACCAACCGATTGGAATGACCAATGTATCTCCTGGTTCAAGAATACACTCCCAGTACTCCACTCCCTCAAGTTCCTCTCTCATCTTCTCCAGATCTTGCTCATCTATTTCCCTAGGCCTTTCATCCCAACCCTCCAGTACACCAACATCTAGCCCACTCGTGTTACTCATGTCAACGCCATGCTCAGGTGCTCTCGGTCGCATGACACGTGTTGCGCACGGGGGATACAGACGAAGGTATTTTGTGCCAACGACCTGGCATAGCAAATTATGGTAACCATCCGTATGAAGAGGCGTGATGGTGCGAGCTGGACCGAACCAGGCGTTGAGTTGGGGTACGTCGACGGGATGTTGGTTGAGAGATGGAGTGATCGGATGAGGCGGAACGTCAACCCAGCAGAAGTCCGGGATGCAGATGTCGTTGCGGAGAGATGGGATTTGTTGGAAGAGGTTGTGTTGGGCGAGGTAGCCGGTGTTGTTTGTATCTCCTGTGACGTAGCGAGCAAGAAACTCGCGAAACTGTATCAATTCTTGTCCCCAGCCCTCATCCACGTAACTTCTACCAATCTCAATGGGCACAAGACGTCTTCCTCCAAAAGTCTTGGAGAGGAGATATCCAGGATTTTTCCATGGACGATCTGTGAGAGCAGGCCAATTTCTTATCAAATCCGTAAAGATAATGGGTCGAGGTTCTCCGTTATTGCTATTCATGTAGTCCTCAAACTGTGGCATTGTCCAGCCAGAGTAACGGATACATTCCCTGTCGAGCGAGAGCTTCGGACGTCTATGGGGTTCATGTTTCGAAAAGTCTTGTGGCGAGTCGTCATGTCTTTGACGCTTGGTTGGTCGCTCACCCTCCTCACTCACTGCCCAGGCTTCTTCAAGTAGCTGCAGTGTCTCTTCAAGCCACTGCTGTCGACCTCCACCGCCAGCTGTTATGAGTGCTCTATCGAGCCTCTCAACAACTAGATCTAGAACGCTGTCTGAAAGAGTCTTATCGACTGTCAGAGGGCGTATGATGAGGCTGAAGGAGTCGAGTATGCTAGCATCGGTGTATATCTGACGCCAGATGACTGGTAAGAGGTCATAGCGGTAGGCGTAGAACTTGGATGAGGAGATTGAAATCAAGTCCGACATCCTTCTTTGCAGTAGAGCTTCGTTGATATGGTGGGGATCATTACTCGAGGTCAAGTGTTTGTGGATAGTGATCAATGTGTGAGCTTGTCTCGCAAGGAGTTGTATCATGGCATCCGCCGCAGGATCTGCATCTCCAGTGTTATGGTCTAATGCCTCCCTAGCATCTTGAGAGGATCCTTGAGATCCCTCATGGATCTTTTCGTGAGGCCTCAGGGTGTCTTGTGATACACTTTGCTGAGTCTTAGATACCTCGACGAGCGCTTGTGTCGTGTCAAGATATCTGGCGAGAATTTGCTCATAAGCTGCTGACGCCATGTTTCAGGAAAAAAGCATAAATGAACGATAATTAGTAGTTGCCTTTGATACATTCGGAAGCGAGACGAGGTTTCAGGTTGTTTATCATAGGCTTATGCACATGAGGTTGTTGTGATTCATGATGGTGTTAGAGCTCAGATTTTGAGACATCGCCGCTTAATCTTGAAGTTGGCCGACATCCAATGGGGTGAAGGATGCTTTATGCATACCACACATCAACGCAAGTCCGACTCCTCATATCAAATGATGCTCGATTCATACGTGAATATTCATACCGGAGCCTTTTAGCTCTTGCTTTTGCTCAGCTTGAAACCCTCTGACCTTCATGGACAATATACATATTGTATGACCTTGAAGTGCTGCTCATGATTCAAATCGTCATGAGTGGATGTCATTATTGTTTTACAGATTACACACGTATATCTTAGCTTGTCCATACTCCTACGATACCGTCTCGTCTGCCTTCAACAAGATATCCGTCTCTTACACGTACACGCTCCACAATGGCTGGAGTCTTGCCCTCTTCGGCTGCTGTGATGCCAGCGCCGCATTCCCATTGCCGTCCCTCAACCTTATCGTACACCTTGACAACGTCCTCTCCTGCCGCGCTGACGATCCGTCGGGTGTCAAACATCATGTCGGTAACTGGATTGTCATATGCATATGCGTCGTAAATAGACCCTGTTCTGAGATCCCAAATCTGTTGTTGTTAGTCATGATGTACTTCAAGCTCAGAAAGGGACAACATACTCTGATGCTTCTATCCACGCTTCCCGTCACCAGATGCACGTCGTCGAATTGGAGACATGTTACTGCACCTGTATGGCCGACCAGACTGCGATGTACCTGTCCGCTTCGAAGATCCCACAGACGCACCATGCCGTCTGCAGTACCACAAGCAAGGGCTGTCTCAAAGACCTGCAGAGCACCAACAAAGTCGGCTGAGCTACTTTGAGACCGTCCAGTAGGTCGCCATCCACTCTCGGTAGTTGTCATACTTGCTGCTGCCGCCCACATAACATCTAATGTTTGTACGCAGCGGCCCTTTTCAAGATCCCAATGGCGAATCGTCTTATCAGCAGAACCGGAGACCATAACGTCACCTCGGAAGTGAAGAGCTGTGATCTCATCAACATGCGATTCCAGGGTGTACAGAGGGCAATCCGCCATGCTGCCCGGTGGGGGCTCAAGGTGGTTGTCCGTTCCAAAAGCAATAGCATCCTCATCGTCGTCTTTTCCAAGGCCACCATGAGGGTCATAGTGCGCCTTACTGAGATCCCAGAGACGGATAGTTGCATCCATCGAGCCTGTTGCGAGGATGTTATCCTCAACCTGCAATGCGCGTACCGAAGCAGTGTGTCCTTCAAGATAGCCCATACATCTACCAGCATTAAGATCCCAGACTCGAACTGTGTCATCCAGTGCAGCAGTTACCATAGTGCCAAACGGAGCGTCAAAATCAATAGCCGTGATCGTATCCTTGTGTGCTCGGAGCTCACGAATGGCTGTACCAGGCTCGAAATGCTCGTGCAGGATGGGCATTGACTTTTTACGATGAACCTTTTTCGTTTTCCGGGGCGTGCTACCCGCTTCTGAGGAGGGGATCTTTTCGTAAACAGATTGAGACATAAACTCTTGATCATGGTCATCGGCATCGCCAACCAGATCTTGCTCGTCCTGGGTCCGTGTGTTTCGTGCGATTTCCTCGGCCTCGTCAACCAGCGCCTGGGCCTCATCTACTCGAATTTCCATCTCGGAGACTTGTCAAGTTAGTAGAGCTTTTCTCATGTAATTGGCACATCACATACTATCATGCTCCAGCATAGCCTCATCCTGTTCCAGTCCAGCGAGCCTGTCCAGAATAATTCTTCGCATGCCGTGGAGATTGGCGATTTTGTTATCGATTTCTCGAATTTCATAGCTCGCCATACTCTTGCGAGTACCTAGCAGCCCAAATTCGTGCATCATGGCAGCCTTCTCTTTTTTCAATTGTGTCAGCTTTTTAGGGCTTCCTGGTGTTCCCTCTGAATCTTCCAGCATCTTGCGACCGCGAGTGACTCGTCGCTGAAACTTCTTGCCCTCGTCAGTTAGCTCGGGAAAGCTGGCCTGGAAGCCCTGAAACAGCGAGTAAGGGTTCTCATGCTCGGGAATGTTGGCAAGGAGCTCATCGGGAAGGTATGTCAAGGCGCGATGCTGAATTTCGTGCGTTGAAAGTCTGGAGCGCATGAGGTCGGTGGGGGTTGTCCTGGCCATTGCGAACATGCTTCGCTGGACCGTCGGCCGCTTCATTTGCTTGTGAACCTCGGCCAAGGCGGTTTGGTAGTGGTGAGCCGTGGCTTCGGCATTGGGACCGATCAAATGAGTAGCTGTAGTGGTAACCTTTCGACTGAAAGCCTCGAGTCCGCGCGTCTACCCAAGAAGCAAAGCATTGAGGTTAGCGATTTGCGGTTCATACGAGGGAGACAATAGAACTCAAGTATCTACACACCGACACAATGGACTGGTCGTCATCTCCGCCTTCGTCGAAGCCATAGTGAGTCTCTTGGTTCGCCATGGCCTAGCTCCTGGCGGAGGTGCAGAAGCGGAAGAGAATCTGAGGGCTTTTGAGCGATTGGATTGAGGTGGAACAATGACGCTGAGGCTTCAGAGGAGAAAGGATCAAAAGATTTGGCAGCTCACGAGGAGTTTATCATGACGCGCGCCGGGATAACCTTGGTTATTGGAGGTGGAAGGCAAAAAAAGACCCGAACAGGCTTGGATTTGGGCTTAGGAGGCTTCTGATCCGAGACGCTAATGTGGGCAGGAGCAGGATTGGATGGTGGATGGAATTCCTCTGTAATTGGCTCATACGACACTTCTGCCGCAGCGCTGGAACTGCTGGAATGATCGCTGGGGGCTGCGAGGGTAGTGGCGCATAGGTCAATCTCTGCCCTGTAAGTTGTTTTATGTTGGTGACGTTCCAGGCCGAGACCTGCTCACATGGGCGGGCAAGCTTGGACTACTACCCCTCCACGTTCATTTTTTTATGTCGCAAAATGGAAGACAAGGGAAGTGCCGGTTTTAGTTCCGCTCATGCCCTCGGGCTACCGACCTACCAATCTTTATTTGCGGAGAGCTTGAGTCTTTATGTGCTCGCTTCTACTAACTTTTCGGGGTACTCGAAACATTGAATTTTATGCGACTCATTCATTACCTTGCGCTGATAATCTCACTCGGTCGAATATCACGCCCAGATTCTGTTGCCTTTCACTAGTCCCGGGATTTTTTGATCATTCAAATCGATATATTTGTATAGAGCGCATCTCCTCAGCACTCAATTTTGTTGTCGATACAAGAATGGATACCGTTATCAACATGGCCGATGCCGCACACGCGCTGGATCTTGCTCGAATCCGCTTCCAACTCATGTACGAGTCACCCCCAATTTCACATACGCCCTATCATTTGCAATTTGGGAGCCAGAACTGATGGTAATAGTCGTCTTGAGGACACAATCACCTTCCATTTGATCGAAAGAGTCCAGTTTGCATTGAATGGTGTAAGTGGGATATGAACCTCTCATGCAAACCCTGGTCCAGCTTAAAGATCTCAGACTGCATGATACAGATAATTAACCGTGACCTCGCTCTAGACAATTTATGTTCCTGGAGCCGTTGAACTACCTGAGGCCAACCTGAGCTTCCTCGACTGGTACTTCCGCGAGCAAGAGAAGCTGCAATCCCTGATCCGACGCTTCGAGTCACCCGACGAATATCCCTTCTTCCCCGATGCTCTGCAAAAACCAATTCTCCAGCCTCTCAACTACCCCAGGATCCTACATGAGAACGATGTCAACGTGAATAACAAGATCAAGAAATTCTATACGGAAAGGTTTCTCCCCGCAGTATGCCCCGACTTCGGCCGTGAGGAGCGGGGCGAGTCTCAAGAGAATTACGGTTCGACAGCAACCTGTGATATTGCTTGCCTACAAGCTCTATCAAGGCGCATTCATTTCGGCAAGTTTGTCGCCGAGTCCAAGTTCCGCTCCGACAAGGAGAAATACGTCCGACTTATCAAGGCAGAGGACCGAGAGGGTATCGCGGAATCCATCACTAATGCGGCAGTGGAGAAAAAGGTTCTCGAGCGACTACGGCTCAAGGCTCTGACGTACGGCAAGGATCCCTCTATCCCAGATGGAACCGAGGGAGCGGCAAAGATCGATGTCGATGCCGTCGTTTCAATGTACAAGGACTTTGTTATCCCATTGACCAAGGAGGTTGAGGTGGAATACTTGATGCAAAGGCTAGAACCTGATGCCTGATTATCATCTATTGGGCGGCACTCAGATATTCATTAACAGTCTTGACCGCCCCTGGAAACATGTTCGCTTCGATAAGAATCATATGTCCATGCGCCTTAACGCCCAATTCTTGGAATGCCCGTTTGCTGTCTGCCGCCAGCTCGTCCTCTTTTGTGTAGTTGAAGTTTCCATGGGCTACCGCATGCTTCTGCAGCACCTCATCCTCCATATGGAAATAGTACATTCCAGCCTCCTCCTTTGCCTTCTTGCGCTTCTGGTTCTCGACATCCAGCTTAGACTCGAGTTCCTGGTATGTCTTCGAAAGGATCAAGTAATGAGAGAAATCATAGGGCTCCTTGTCCTCCACAGCCGCCTCAACCTCGTCGATAAGCATTGAGTAGAGCGGTGGGGCCAGCTCGGAAGGCATGTTGATGAGGCGTTCGGAGAATACAAGTCCCACATGCTTTCCACTGCTGAGGACGTCGGCGATAGGTGCAAGTGACGAATTTGTCTGCGCCTTCTCAACCAGGTACTTGATGATATCCTTCATAGGCTCCTTTTCCTGGTGGACAGCCGTGTTGAGAACGGTAAGCATAGCGTAAGCGTCGTTGGCCTTGCCGTCAACCTTGATGGTTGAGCCAATGGTGGGTTGTGAGAGAACGAGATCGGCGAGGGCGGACATGTTGAAGAGGTTCGCATCAATGTCGAATAGCTGTCGCAAAAGGGTCTTAGTACCGTGGAAATCGACCTCGGGGTCAAAGTTGAACCACTCGAAATCTACATCGACCATATCGAAATCCTTGGCCATGGTCAGTTTGATGCGCGTGTAACTTGGAAGACTTTTGCCTACCTCATCATCTTCAGAACCATCCTCATCCATCTTGTCAACATCAGCGGGTGGAATTTCCTTGCCCTCTTCGCGCGCTCGCTTCTTGCCCATTGTGAAGGTTGACCTGAATGACGGGTTTTAAGATTGAGTGAGAGGATGAACCGTGGTGGTCGAAAAAATTACTTGAGGACGCGAAGAGAATGGTTGGCAGGAGTTTGCTCCTGTAACAAATCTCAAATTCCTTCAGTGATGCCGACCCAAAACATTTTCTAAGCCCCTCACTAACAGCTTTAGGGTGCTGATAAGATAAGAGTCCCAGGCGAAGGACGAAGCTCAATGAACGAATGCCAGTGTATTAGGTCTAAGCTCCCCAGCCCAGACGGGAATAGCTCCAGCCTGGAGGAGGAGAAAGAAGGTTGGCTGATTGACTACTCTGTTAAAGTGGATTCAATCTGAGGAAGCCTCCAAAGTATTAATCTTGTATCTTCTGAAAATGATTTTGTTCAGTTGTTTCTAATCGCAGGAGGGGTTTTAGGAAAGGTTCCATACTAGCCAATTACTAAAAAAGATGGGTAGTAACCTAGCATAAGGTAGGTACCTACTCTGTACCTGTCGTCTGAGCTCTTCCTCTGGCCTAAATCGGTATCCGTTAGTCTAGGTACTCCACCTCCGTCCTCCGCTATCCCCGTCCGTTCCTGCCGACCGCCGCCTGGACTGGACTTAGGTGCGCGCGCAACACAACGTCATTCCTCCAAGCTTCTCTCTCCCATCAACAATCGTCCAATCGACACAATCGCCATATTCTGTCGCCATTAATTCCTTCGTGATGGACTACAGCTCCACAATCCACGGCGTCGAGGATCCCGCCGGCGATTCACCCTGGGGTAACTCCCCTGTGTCGTCTCCATCGCGAAATAACATTGCTGCCTTCAATCCCGTCTCGGCTGATGCTCCTCCTTCCTTTCACTACAACCCACAGTCTTCGAATGGCCTTTCTCAGGATCAGCCTACATCTCACTCTGAAGAATTTCAACGTCCAAGCACCGCAACTACAGCTTCTGGCACTGAAGATGGCACTGAGGCTTCAGGGACACTGAACCCTTCAGAGGCGCAGTCGCAGTCGACAACTGCCGAGCCGTCAGCGCAGGAGGATGGACGAGATATGGCGCACAACCATCAACAAGGCCAGACTAGTGCACCAGTTTCGCATGAACAGCCTCCTCAGAAACCAGCTGGACCTCAGTATCGACTTCAAGCCAAGATTACGGGACTTGAACGTACCGGGAAGAAGGATCCTATCCTCCGATTCGATGTTCACGTATGATTCCTGAGATCTCTCGGTCTATCATGATGAACTGACAACCTCCAGACAAACATTCCCCGTTTTCGTACAACCCAATTCCGCGATGTTCGCCGCCTACACTCTGAATTTGTTAAGCTTGCGGACCATCTGATATCTGCGAACCCCGAAGTGTTCGTTCCCGCGGTTCCCCCGCCTCTGACCTCCGCTGGAGCTGGCACAGACGAAGACGAGATACGCGTCAAGGCGCTGATGCAGCGATGGTTGAACTACGTTTGCAGTAATGAGATCCTGATGCGGGACGACGAGATGGTGCTCTTTGTGGAAAGCGACTTTGGCTACAGTCCCATGGTCAAGAAGAAGCAGCCAGCGACGGGCGTGCGCAGAAAGATTTTGAAGCAATTTGCTCCTCCTCCCGATGATACCCCTGAGCTTGCGGAAGCACGACCAACTGTTAAGCTGTTCTATCTTGGTAGCATGGATGCTGGCCACAAGGTTGACAAGCTAGTCAAGGCCCGAAGAGGTAAGTTGTTGACAAATTTCAACAAGTAAAGCATGCTGAACGTCTCTAGGGCTCGGCCTTTCTGAAGCCGATTACGGCGCTAAACTTACAAGTATGCACGTCCAAGAACCTCATCCTGGTCTAGCCAACGCCTATAGAAAACTCGGCAAAGTCGTCCAGACCGTTGGCGACTACCATGCTGCCCAGGCGACAGCAGAGGCCACGACTATTGGCGACCCGTTCCAATACCATTCTCAAGATGCTTTTATCGTCAAGGAATCTCTTACCAACCGTCAGATTCTGATTCGTGAATTCCTACAAGCACAGGAGGCCACTCGTAGCAAGCTCAATGCTGCCGATCGCCTCAAGGCCAGTTCAAGCGTTCGCCGCGAAAAGGTGGATGAAGCTATCACAGCATTGGACGATGCTCGCCAGCACGAGACCTATTTGTATAACAAGACCAACCGTGTCACCCAGAATCTAGTTCAGGAGCGCCGCAAGTGGTTCTCGAGAACCTCTGCTGATCTCCGCCTGAGCATTAGGGAATATGTCCTTAGAGAAATAGAAGCGGAGAGGCGAACTCTGGCCCTGCTTGAGACGGTCCGCCCGGATATCCGATCAATCGATGCTTCAGGTGGCTTGAGCCGGTTAGGTCGCGAGTCGCATCCAACTGTGAGACGTTCAAGCCTCGCAGCCAGTCAAGGTCCTAAGGGCGACTCTTGGAGCGGCGTTCCTCGCCGTTCAGATGCCACCGGCCGCAGCGTGTCTGGCAGTCTCATCAGTAAGGTTTCGGAGGAGGGCGAGAGTGAAGAGAGTACTGAGACGGCCCAGGCCGGTGGTCGTACAGGCCTTAAGGGTGTCAACGAGGAGGATGACGAGGATCGTGTGGATGCCAGAAATGCTGCGAGTCGACTGGCAGCCAGCACTTTCTAAGCTCCAACGGTCAGAATTGTAACTATGTGGATGATGAACGAGGGGCTTGCATCAGACTCCCTTCTCTTTTTGATAGCATTGCTCTGAGCCTGGTGTCATATGTAAAACTGAATGGTTTATTTTTGCCTTCGTACTTCCCCCGCGCGTGATCTAAGGCCTCATAACTCTATCGAACGCCACGGTGTGTCTGGAGATGCCATGCCCACGCCTGCGCCAAGTTTTGTTGACAATGCCACTGCCCTGCTGGATCATCGTTATCATTTATCATCCATCGTTCGATCTTGAAGTGATGGCGGTGTAGACGGATTTCGAAGGAGGAAGACTGAACGTTTTCTCCGCCCTTAGTCGTGAGTGATACGATATGCTGATGATAGGCCCATCAGGCCAGAGCTATGGTCGAGGTCTATGACAACAAGATCCCGCTACAAATGAGATTCGAAGAGTATGTTTCATTATCCACATGAATCTTTGGACAGGTCTTGAGATATGCCTTCGATAGATAAAGAAGTTTGAGCCCATTGGGCATGCTTTGCCCAGCCGAAGTTCGGTCTGAAAGATCCTGGGTCTCACCTTGACCGAGATTAAGCCACAAAATAGCACACCATGCTACGTAACGGTAGTATAGAACAGCTGTTCGAGGCTCTCGAGGTTGTAGATTGCGTCTCTGCGAGGATTGTGGCGAAACCACTAACCACTGTGCACATATGTTGTGTTACCTTAAAAGCGTTGATAGATGGCGTTGCTACATCTGTTCTTATATCCCCGTCCAACGCCATATCCCTTCGACCTTGCAGATAGGACCGTATTAAGCAACGACCAACTTAAGAACCAATCAACCCTCAGGATCCGGTGGCTACCAGAGAATGCCTACAAGATTCTGTTTAAGTCAAAACTTGCCTCGTGGGCCTTTGTGAAGTCGAACCAACAGGACCCGATTCTTCTCAAAACATATGGCTGGTAACAACACCCTATCAGACACCGTGGCGAGACACATGTCCAAGTGGTTGGTTATCTCCCTAATCTCTCCTTCTAGACACAAGCGAAGAAACTCTGCTAACAGGGTCAGAGCAAGGGTATTTGAAACCAGATGTACTACGTATCAATCGGTGCGTCTCCATACTGAGTTGCATATCAAGTGCAGGGAAGAGCTGCAGTAGTTTGTGCTGCAATGGTAACCTACAAAGTTATATTTTGTCATTCTATACCATACTGTAGGCAGCATGAGCTGACATGTGCCGCATTGTTTGTTCCTCGTGAAACAAAGTTTATTGTTGGATGCTCCATGCAACTGTTTGTTTGTTGAATAGGGTGAGGTATGAATGAGTTAAACCAGGTATATAGCGTTCAAGACCAAGTGGCGGTCTGATAGGAACATGATCTGGGTTGTCCTCATAGCTGTATAATATGAATAATAGCCGGTGATGATCTGCTTTGAGCCTTGTGTGAGTGGATTATTTGCTTAGCCATGCTAAAGATCGTGGTCATCATCTAATATGGAAGCAGCGGAGCCATCTATAGAAAGCCCGTCTGCAAAGCCGCAACTATGTTCTTATATACAGACTCAATTGTTAAAATTCGGTTGCCAATATTATTGCATAGAGCCTGAATAACAAGACCAGTCGATATCATTGGACGTCTTTAACCGTGAATGACAGTTGCCAAAACTTGGGTTAGGGCTTGGGTTTTTAGCAAGAATTTCGTCTGCGACATCAGGGGTTGGGATGAAGCAGTGAAACCCGAGGTGCATGGAATCTCGTCATTTCCGTACCCTAAAAATGTCGTGACGAAGTATGTGGCTACAGTAGCCCAATTAAAGATGCTAGTCTTGCGGTGGCCATGGTGGCTATCCATCAAAATGAAAAATTTTTGTCAAGACAGAAATTCAGTGTGATAGGAAGTGAACACGCATTGCCGGCACTTAGGCTGTAGGATTAGTCAAGCTGAAGTTTGCGGCAAGGGCTGGAGCGAGCTGCATTCTAGAAGGGTTCTCAACCTCCGAATGGTCCAAGTATCCTAGGATGACCCAGTCTTGGCTGTTGCTGCAAGCTTTAGCCTGGCCTTAGACAACAGAAGAGTCGTGCAGGACTGCAGGTGTTTTTAATGCGTTGGCTCTTGCAAATTTCTCGTTGCAGGATTGCTGTCATCCGGAAGATCCATGCAATCGCTGCAGCTTTTGCCCATATGGCAATCCTTAAGTGGTAATGTATATTGTTTCTAGGACATAGGAAAGGAAGAGACTCAACTGGATGCTATCATCCCTCCCCTATCAGGAGACAACAGATCGTCATGCAGAGAGAGGGAACGAGGGCGGATGCAATCATAGCCCATCCCCGCCAAAACTGAGGGTGTATGGGGTCTGGTCTTATCATCCTTGTCAACTGTAGATTCGCTGTCGATTGTGTCATCGCTTGTTTTGTGGTCAAACCTAGGCCTTGGAGTTGACAAGGCGCTGCAGCCGACGATATGATGAGTAGAGGCGATAAGCCGGCGGGCAAAGGTCGCCAGTCATGATTGATAACCAGCGTTGATCATTGTCAGACTGCTCTGTTCTTTCTTGACATCCATCAAAGAATCACGTTGTTTCAGCAACTGATAGGTACTGTACTGTATGGAAAGCAAACACCACCACAGCCCTGAGGTGGTTGCGAGCCGTAAAAGAGCTGGGGTTTAAGTTGTGCCTTCCTGTGGAACTTGGAGGGGGTGGATGCTCCCCGATTGGTGTGATACACTGGTAGGTAAGGTAGGTAGGTATGTAGGCAAGTGTGGCCATAGGGTGCTGTAGAATTGGCCTCCTTTATACAGAAGTAGTATCTGATATGCTCTCTTTTCTCTTTATTACCTTAGGTTGTTCAACTTTCCCATTTCCGCAAGTACCTCATGTATGTATCATAGAACCAAGCACGCCTCCACTACTGTACCTCCCAATCCTTGGCCTCTCTCGTCTCAATTGTTGGGGCAAATTAACCACTTCTCATGTATCAAGCGGTGATATGGCCCGGCCCTTCGTCTAGCCCTGCAGCTTGCGGTATAACGCAACGTATCCATTGGCTTGCGGCTGACGATTGTTCGTGGACAGCTTGACGACAACTCTCATTAATTCGATTCGTTGAAGTGGTCTTCCCTTCGCTTACCAGCCATTCACATAGATACCTTGGGCAATCGGCCTTCGCAATATTTTCTCGGCAATTTACCTGTTACCTCACTGGTTCCCGAATTCAAGTTTTGTATTAAGCATTATATCGTCTACCAAAGAAGCCGGCAGGGCTAATGGCACTCGACTGTCACATTCTCGAAATCTCATTCACCGCGATCTCGGGCTGATTAGGGGCCACACCATGATGCATGGCTATGGGAGTACAGTATAAACATGCCCCCCGGACCACCTGGCCGTCTTCCGCCACGGAAGCATGCAATAGCATCTACAGCAGGCCTGTCATCACAATTGATGATCTTGTTTCCTCGTTAAAGCGGGCACCAGTCGCGGCCGGAATTGCCAAGCTCTAAGCCCTCTTTCAAAAGGTAACGCTCAAAAAACGAAATGCCTTTTTGGCAATACCCCTCCTCCGTCAGCGCCATTCTTGTCTCCAGGCATCGACACCATGCTCGAAGCCAGCTCCTAGTGACAGTCTATTGTCCACGTTCCCGAGATTCTAGGAAGACCCTAGAAAGTTGACGCCGCTGTTAAACCCTTGATAGCGCGCCCCGCGAACAAGCATCAGACCCTCTGTGACGCCCCATCTGTGCATGCAAGACGCCCGCCTCGAACAAGCTCGTCCGCAAAACATCCACCAATGCTGCTCTGGGGTCCGGCCTCGGCCCAGGCACATGGAGCCCATCTTGCTTACTAGGGGTATCATTGACCGTTCCTCTACCGATACGCCATTAACATCGTGCTAGGCCCTGCAACTAGTTTGCGATAATGACAGCACCCAGCGGAAGCTCCTCGTTTTTCCACTGATAGCTTGTTGCTCTCTGACTGGGTCTCCCCCTCTGGAATCAAACGCCTCCAGAGGCAGGTCCACCTTGGCACTGGTAAATATGATGATGAGCGCACACCCTTGCTTTTGAGCGCTCTCGATTCGGACTCCTCTGGTGAATTGCTCCGGAGGTTGCTGGTGAGGAGTGTTATCTACTTAAGGGGTGGGAACCCGTCTCCTTTGGTTCGACTTGTCCTCTCATCCAAAGATACAGTCTTGAGCTCCTTTACATGCCAAAACTAGCCCAAACATTCATGACGGAAAGGTCTTTGGTTTCAAGTCTCATACACTTTTATCTCTAACCCCAAATTACTACTTGAGCACTTGGCACTTGGAGCGCCTCCACGACCTATCCTGGGCCCTTACCCCCACGCGCTGGTCTACTCCCACGTTTCTTTTCTCTCCACCAGCCAATCCCATTTGCTGTATTTGCCCCAAACGGCAACTGATCAAGCCATCGACCGACCTCAAGTCTCCATTCTCATCAACATCCCACCTTTATCCCACGCTTCAAGCGTTGCTATTGATAGCTATGGTCCCAGTTGCTACTGATGAGATCGCACCAATGCATCTACCCGACGGCTCTTCGAAGCCATTGAGCATCAATGCCTCTGTCTTGCATGGTCCCCGTGATCTACGACTGGTAAGTCTATCCCGGCAACATCTATGGCTTTTGCCAATTCAGCCCTACCCGAGCATTTGGCTGACTTATATCGGGTACAAGGAAACAAGGACCATTGAGGCTCCGGCCGCAGGTGAACTTCAAATTGCGGTCAAGGCAACTGGCATCTGCGGCTCAGATGTTTCCTACTACAAGAAGTTTGCCAACGGCGATCTCTGTGCCTGCCACCCACTGTCCCTGGGCCACGAATCATCGGGTGAAGTTGTTGCTATTGGCCCTCAAGTGAATGGCTTCAAGTTGGGCGACCGAGTTGCTCTCGAAGTTGGTGTTGCTTGTGGAAACTGTGGCACTTGCCGCAAAGGCCGTTACAACCTTTGCAAAACGTTACGTTTCAGAAGTAGTGCCAAAACCTATCCTCACTATCAAGGTACATTACAAGAGAGGATCAACCATCCTGCTGTTTGGTGCCACAAGTACGTTCAATATGATTTTCATGCTAGTACTGCTCTAACACCCACAACCCAGACTGCCCGACAGTGTCTCGTATGAGGCTGCCGCTCTTCTAGAGCCGCTGTCTGTAGCTATTCATGCAGTGAACCGCGCCCGACCAGACCCGGGCTCCACTGCTCTTATCATCGGTGCCGGCACCGTTGGTTTGCTGACTGCCGCAATGGCTCGCCAATCTGGTTGCACCTCAGTAACAATTACTGATATCGATGCCGGACGTGTCAGCTATGCCATAAGCCGAGGGTTTGCAACGCATGGATTTGTTACCCCTCTATCACGTCTGAACATCTCCAATTACTCCTCTGGAATCTCCACCCCTGAGACTGGTATCATTACTCCAGCTAGCACTTTTTCAACAGCAAGCCGCTTTGACGGAGCCAGATCATTGGCTGCAGATATCCTTACTTCATCGAACCCGGCTGATACATTTATTCTCGAGGAGGATGAGGATGGCGTAGATGTTACTTTTGAGTGCACTGGAAAGGAGGTCTGCATGCACACAAGCCTATACGCCACCAAGCCTGGTGGTAAAGTCATCATGGTGGGTATGGGAACTCCTGTCCAGACCCTTCCTCTGTCTGTGGCCCATCTCCGCGAGATTGACATCCTGGGCGTCTTCCGTTATTCCAACACATACCCTACTGGGATCCGGCTTTTGTGCTCTCAAACTACAAAGCCATCTGGCTGCAGTCTTCCTTCGCTGGACGATATGGTAACCCATCGTTTCAAGGGCCTCGACAAGACGCAGAGTGCATTCGAATTGGCGACACGCACCAGCGATGACAAGGGCAACCTGGTATTGAAAATTGTTATTGAAGCGTAAAGCTTTTATGATAACCTTTTTTTATGAATTATGAAATATAGACAAAGATATCCAGGCGACCACTTTCTGTTGCACATTTCGCATGTCGTGGGTGGATGGATATTCAGTTTTGATAGATAAGCCACCTCTATGGCGTCACCTTATAGTCGAAAAGTTGGGCTTGATCGAAACTACACTGATCATGGCATGAAGGGGTTTATGTATATTGGAAAAATCCTCACGACAGGAATTATTGCAATAGCAGACTAAACACAATGCTACAGCCATGAATTCTTTTCTGGTCACATACCCATCTGGATTCTCGAGTCACAGCCCGAGAAACACTCGCAAATCATCTAATTGCCGGTTATGACCGTGAGTAGATGCGTTGCTTGACTTCTATAATGCACTATACTATATAGTCCTAGTCTACCTCAAACACCAAACGCCAGGCTGAAATGTCTCGACAGACTCATCTCTGTCGTAAGCTTTATTGCGCCTAAAGACTACCAAGAATATCTCTGTGAATTTTAGATTAAGATGTCGCCTGCTCCACGAATGTTGTAGGTGGTCGGGTCAATGACAAAATCTTGGCCGGGGCCAGGTGCGGCGCCACGGCGGTGAGAAGCCTTTGCGGTTTCAACAACGTGGAACTTCTTGCCTACGTCGCGGGCCTGGCTGATGCTCTGTACGATACCGTTGAGCAGTCTCACTAGATTGACATCATTTGCTTCATGGAGCATCTCGCGCTCAAAGGAGGCCCTGTCGGAAGGTATGACAAGGTCCAGGCGACTGACAAGGGCTTGGATCTGACGAAGAACGGTCGCTGATGGAGTGGTGTAGTCGGCATCCATACTGCCGGGTTCAGATGTATCGCCGTTGATGTATGAAGGGGGAAGACGCTCGAGATAAGTGGTAAGGAGTAAGATTCGAGACTGGAGCATCTTAATAGCGTTGGATTTTGCCGTCAGGGCGGCGATCATCTCGTCTTCTTCTGGTGTCAGAGCGACTTCGTCCTCCTGGGTGGCTTCCTTGTTCTGCTCTTCATCGTGACTTTCGACCAACCGGCGCTTACCCTTGCCATTCGACTCAATGGACAGAGAGGGCTTATCTTCCTTAGGAGGGGCAGCTGCAGCGTTTCCTCCCGAAGCAGCAACATAGTTCATGCTAATCATTTCGGTCTCATCGGTTTCAACAGAATAGGGCAGTTCTCTGAACTTTAGCTTAAGCGTGGGCTCTCCATCTTCCATCTTCCTGTCTTCCCCATCGTTATCAACCTTGGGGTCATCGACTTCGTAGTTGCTCTCGTAGATGGTGAGGGGAAGTTTGCCACCAACGGAGTGGTCAAGCACCTGTTCCGGGTGAAACCCAAGCAATATGGCTGACTCGTTCCAGCCTTCAAGAATCTGGTTGTGAATGGGGAGAATGGTCGGGGTGGGGCCAGAAGAGGGTAGAAGGGTGTACCATCCGACGAGGTCGAGCTGTCTATCTTTGTGGACAGTGATCACTAGCATATGGTCAGAAAACGATATTCAGGGCGGATACGAGGTTACGGACTCTGTTCTAACCGTGCGCCAAATTTGGTAGCATCGAGGAGGTATCCGCCTTGCACGTTGGGATCTTGGCGGGTGTGGGCTTCGAAGGCATGCTCAATTGTAATTTCGCGACCATTCTGCTGGCCCAACAAAACACCGATGATGGGACCTTCCTGCTGGCGAAGGGTATGTCGTGTGATATAGTCGGAGATAGTGAGGAGGACGAGAGGATGCAGAACAGCCTGAAGCTCGGAGCTCTTCTGGTTTGAGAGGAGAGGATTGGTGGGGGTCGAGGCAGCCATGATGAGCTGAGAGAACGAGACTGGATCGCGCACGAGATTCGAAGATGGTCGTGGAAATTACAAGATGTATTTAGTAAGGGGTGTTGAGATTAGTGCGTCTGGTTTTTGAATGAAGCCCTCGTTAGCTTGGTTAAGGCGGCGTCGGCGTGAAATGATGATGGAGTTAAGTTGTTTGATGGACGGATCATGGGAATAACGATGCCCCGCGTGCTAGTGCTAGGCTGCCCGCTGTCTTAAGCTTCCCTACTAGGTGGGTTATAAAATAGCCGGCACACCTTTCCGACACATAACCTTAGGACTACCTAAATCTTAGCTAAATTTACCTTCATGTACCTAAAGACTCAGTATTCCTTAGCAGATATCAGCCTATGGTCTTCTTGGTGTGCCTATTATTTTGTAGGCCGCCTGCCTAGTAGGTACCCATGGAAGGTTCCTACCAGGAGGTACCTTAAGCTTCAGGCCTACCTGAGCCAAAAGTTACAGTAGGCACAGTCCGTGAGTGTCCGAATGTGGGGTTGGAGAGTCGGTGATAAGAGTGTTATGTCAGCATTCAATCTCCGTTTTTAATTCGACTGGCTGCATGCGACCATGAATTTTGCCGCCATTTGGAGGATATGCCATGATCATACAATGAAAAGGTTGAGTATATGTTTGCTTTATGTTTAGACGGCATCAGCTTATTATCAGCCTATTCAAAGCACCTTTTTGTCTATGGGTCATCGACATTGACGCGACCTCGCTTAGTTGGGCAGATCCATGCCTATCGTTGCCCATGGTCTTTACGGTCCCAGTCATTGAGATCCAATCCATTTGATACACCACACGCTTGGTTGCAGTTTCGGCACGGCATTCGCCAGCAGCGTACCTTAGGCATAAGATAATTAAGCTTCATATCGTATACGATAACTCAACAAAGTTGAAATCTTATCAGTCATAAACCTTTGTTTAGCTCAAAAGAAGCTTTGAAGCTTGGTCATCTCTACCCTTTTCCAAGCCGCTCAAGGCAAGATATGCAAAGCAAATGCAAATGCATGCATGCATAGAGGCGGTAGGCAGGCAATCATTTCATTTTGGCTCAGACGATGGGGACGTTTCTTTATGGTTTCCTTTTCTTTTTCCTACATATCCGAGTCTCACCTTTTCCTCAGTCCATTCCGTCTTTCTCACTTCCTCCCCTTCTCCTTCTTCGTCTTCCCCCTCTATTGATTGCCTCGCACAAATCGCCTCTATCCTCTTTATTTCTCTCGTCTTTGATTGCTGTCTCTTCCCCCCCCTTCGCCTTTTTTCAGCCCCTCCTGCTCCTCCTCGGTTGGCTCTCATTCTCACTGGCTGGACCATCCTGGACATTTCTTTCCGGCAAATATCAAATACTCATCTGATCTCAAACAACTAGTAGCACATCTAAATCTCTATCTCATATCTGGCTGTAATCTCATACTCAATCTCAACCTCTAAATTCTCGACTTCTTCTCCAGCTGCTAGCCACCATCAAAGCTACTTCGATCTAAAGAGTCCACATCATATTTGCTCACCATTCTTCTCCTACTTGGCCCTCAAAACACTCGAACCATGATCGCCGCCTTTGGTCAAGGTACGGACAAGATCGTCCGTGTGTCGACGACTTCACATCATCTAAACATCACATCACCTGCTTTTTACCTGCAACAACCTACGACACGCACCGCCATGGCCTCTCGCAGTGGGAAACGTCCCCATTGCGATAGCATCGACAGCGATACACCAGTTCCGAGCAAGAAGTACAAGCAAGCAACCTCTTTTACATCCGATACCTCAACAACATCGACAACGCCAGCTACTAGCTCTATCGACCTGGACTACCCCTCAATTCAAACACCGCTCTGCATTGACACACTCATGCCGGCCTTCAAGAGCGTGCAGTACGACCGTCCCGCCTATCGATCAATATCACCACAGCCACCATCGCCCAGATCGCATTGAACGTTGCATCATTGAAGATGCTCCAACAAAAAAGAAACGGCCTCACATTTTGTTTTCATAAAAAAGTGGATACCACTTTGCATCCCTCAGCAATGAGCTGAGGGCACATTTGTTTTTCGGCACTCTAGACCCGAGAATGATTCTGTTTGTCATGTTACGCGTATCACGAAAGATATCGAATTTGGACCTCGGTTACCAACTTGAGTTATGCTCATCTCATTACTGGCGTTATGCAACCATAGAGCGGAGGATCAACAGAGGAACAGGATACTCTGGTACATATTAGACGGCTAGGATTATGGCACGAGGGCATTTCAGGCTTGAGATTTTAATGTATTAATAGCAGATGTACATAGGAAGTTCATGAAATACGCAACATTCCGCCCAATTGTTGTCAAAGGCAACGCTGGACCTCTCTCGTTATCGTCACCATAATTCATTTCAGTTCATTTCTCTCATTCAGTTTATCTCCCACCACATAGCATCATCCTCTTGACAGGGCATGTTGATCTCGAAATTCCTCTCCATCGTGTTCATGGAATTTTCCATGACAAGCAGTTCCACACGCGCCATGGTAGCTCCGTCGCCCGTCCGTTTGGCCGCCATGTACAGCGCCATGAGTTCGGCGTGCCGGCTCTCGTAGTCCTGTCGAACACGGCGCCTCCGGGCCGCCGGATCGCACGCTGCGCACGTGTCGTTGAGATGCTGAATTCTGACGTTTGGAGTGCATGGCCGTGGATCGTTGGCAATGCTACATGTTGTGGCATAGTTTATGAGTGTGTGGCCGCAAGCCATGGTTGTCTTGAATCTTGTGCACATGGCGATGGCGATTTGACTTTATGGAATGTTCGAAAAGAAGAATTCGGCGCAATCGCGTCCAAGGCTTGAGTCAATCGTGACGGTCAAAAAATATTATGTAGGTAGGTATATGACAATTGTGAAGGACCTCAGTGCATTAAAGGCCGTTATTTACAAGTTGGAACAGGCGACAAGATATCGACTAACTTCCAAGAATTGGAGAAGCTATGCCTTCTTTTTGGCCTTTTTTGCCATCATAGAGATGGGTCCCCTGCCTAAATTGTCGTTGGTGGATGTCGCATGATGATCATGGCACAAAGGGCTTCACCGCTATCCTACGCCTCACGAGTGCGACTAAAATGTACAACAAAGACATTTGGCTTGGTGTTGAAGGCGGTCGGTGCACGGTGAGATGCTGAATCAGCTAATCGGATTGCATCCGAGCCATGGTGAGCTGCCTATTTCGAGGAATATGGATATGATGGATGTTCGTAATCGCTATTATTCTATGCTATGTATTCTATACTATGCGGTTGTTCCAGAATGAGAGGAGTTTCTTTGCCACCAGCCTAAAAAGCCTTGTCAACCTCAATGGCCTCTTCCTAGCCCGTCCATCATGAGACCTCCGCCTGTTGACTCTGGGCATTACCAGCCTCCGACGTTGACTCTGTCTTGGGCTTGATACTCCTCCACTCCACACACAACGCGCAAACTAGTTGAGCCAGAGCCAATGCCAGAGCAGCGAAGAATATCCGTGTGATGGCGTAGTTGTAGGCGTCTTTCACCTTGGGCATATACTGAGATGGTACCACGTTTTTAAGGTCTGTAGCACCTGTATCAATAATGGTCTTTGGGTCAAGGCCTGGGATACCCGACAGACGTTCCGCGAGGCGGCCGTTGAGAATACTCTGTCCTACAGAAACAAAAATCGCACCCCCGAGCTGCTGGGCGAAAAAGGTAATCGAGATACCGATGGGAACATGATCCTTGGGAAGTGTGGCTTGAATTGCAAGACCGGAGGTCTGCATTCCAAGACCTAAGCCAAAGCCGACTAAGAACTGATAGGCGATCCAGTGTGATGAGCCAGTGTCTGGCTTGAGGGTGGTTATGAGCCCTTGTCCAACAGCCATGATACAGGGGCATATAACCATGGACGGGACATAGTAACCGATACGCTGGGTGAAAGCAGCAGAGATAATGCTAGCTACGACAAGGCTGAGCACGAGCGGAATAGTGTAAATACCCGAGTCAACTGGGCTTATGCCCTTTGTAGCTTGGACTGATGACTTGTTAGTATATGATCCAACTACACGCAGACAGGGGTATCTTACACCATAGGGGGAGATAGTAAACGGCGATCATCATGCCACCACCAGCAAACAGCATAAGCCATGCACAAGACAACATAGTCCTCTGGGTGATGACCTTGACAGGGATAGTTGCCGTCTCTGGCATCTTGACCTGAACAGCTGCAAAAGCAATGGATGTAAGACTGAAGAGCACGAACAAAAGGACCAGTCGCCAGTTGCTCCAAGCATAAGTTGAACCACCCCATTGAAGTGCCAGGATGAGGCAGACCATGGACGGCACAAAGAAGAATGTTCCAAGTGGGTCGAGGCGGGTGATGTGCTTAAGAACAGGAACAGACTCGTGCTTCTTTGGTGTGATCCTGAGGAAGAAGAAAAGGAAGATAGAGGCAACGAATCCTATAGGAAGGTTCATGTAGAAACACCATCTCCAAGTGGCATGCTGAGTGAAGGCACCGCCAAGGAGGGGCCCGGCAACTGACGAAATGCCAAAGACCATACCAAACATTGCTGTGAAAAGGTCAGCACTATTACTAGAGTGATAAAAGGGGTTTTGTATACTGACATTGGAACATAGGTCGCTTATGGAGAGGTACCATGTCAATTATAGCCATCATTGAACCAGTCATGATACCAGCTGAGCCAATACCAGCAATAGCTCGTCCAAGGATGAAGGCAACAGAGTTAGGGGCAGCACCACAAATGGCAGACCCAATCTCGAACAGCAAGATACAGACAAGAAATGTATTTTTCAAATCGTAGAAACGGTAGATACGGCCGAAGATGAGCTGGAAGGCAGCAGTAGTAAGCATGTATGCAGAGCCATACCATCCAATATCACCCAGACTGTTGAAGTCGTTTGTAATCTGAGGAATGGCAGTTGCTATGATTGTACGATCGAGGGCGATGAGAAACATGGCAGCAAAGACGGAGCTGATGATGAGCCAGAACTTGAGCGTCCTAGGTTTGTAATTTTCTTGAGCTTCTTTGTCGAAGCCTGGGCCTTTGGGGGTTGGAGCTTCATCTTTGGAGTCGGAAGATTCTTGTTGGCTGTCTTGAAATGACTTGGACTTTTCATCCATTGAGGAGCTTTTGTTGGGAGAGTTGTAAGGAGCTTGAGGCTCGGCTGAGGAGAGCGAGTTGAGCGACTTGCGATCTGGAGTTTTGAAGTCTGGCTTGTCAGGGGGAGACATGGTCGAAGTAGAGGCCCGTTCAGGCTGAGGTCTGGCCAATAGATGATGGGATGTTAGTTAATGAGAATACGATGATAACTGTTAGCAATAATACTGAGAGGCACCGTAGTTGAGTGAGTTGAGCGGGATGAAGCTTGTTGTTCTGGACATTTTGCTAGATATATATCTACACTGCCAGTCATCATCGGACAGACTGAGAACCGAGCCATGCAAGACGTTGAAACTAGCGTCAGGGTCTAGAAGAGACTTGGGTATAGAAAATGCGCGTGCTCGGTCGACACCCAATCCCAATAGAATAAAACCACGAAAACCCACCCGAGAGAAGATGGGTTGATATTGAATGAGGGCCCCGACGATGAAGGGCTGAATAATAGGTCGGATCCGGAGATGACAGAGCTATGCCGCATTGGGAAATCAAAGTCGCGAAGGCGCCAAGACCGTCTCCTCCTCGGGACCGACGGGCATAAACTCATCATGAGCAACACTTGGACTTGGCCAACTTCTCGGCCTCTATTTGTTTGTTACCCGATGATTCTCTGAAATGTGCTATTACTCTCTTCATTTAGACCTTGAACTCACGTCTTTGCCTGCTATTCAGCACGCCCGACTCCTCGACTTCCAACGCCCACCAGCAACCAAAGAAAGAGGGGGCCAATGAATCCACTCCTACCATAGGTAATCAACCTTTAATACCTAACATAAAGAGCACGGCCGCAAGCGAAAATAAAGCTCCCGTTCCCGTAGTCTCGGGTCCGAAGATCAATCACACTCAACGCATCGCAACGTCTGTTCCCCTTTTGCAGATCTGTAACTGGCCACAGACCGATGCATTTGCAGGTCCCTGACTCTGTCCCCTACAAACTGCACCATCCATTCTCAGCCCTACACTTACAGTACCCAAGTACGTAGGTACGGCTGAAGGAGACTTGCAGCTCAGCTGAGCCCGTCAAGTCTCCCAATTCTGATCAAAACGCCTCTTTTTGGGGTCTGTCCCCGCTCCTCATTCGCCGCCACGTCTCCAGTACGCACGCGCAGTTGTTGCTGTTGCGTATTGTTGTCTCAGCATCCACTCACTCACTCATTCACCCCGGGCCCGACACCTCCGTTGCCCGCTGCTCAGCTCCGGAATTCGATACCCGATACCCACTCTACCGAGCCCCAGTCCTCCGATCACTCAGTTCTCTGATATTGGATTGCCATGCCCTATCCCAATGGCATCCCCGGTGTTCCCGGATCGGCCCCACAGCAGCAGCAACCCCAAATACAACAACCGCAAGATCCTTCCACTATCAAGTTGACTCGAGGTACTAGTTGTGTACTCTGCCAGCAGCGCAAGGTCCGTTGTGACAAGAACAAACCATGTGCCAACTGTGTCAAGGCCAAGGTTGAATGCCGCGTTATTCCTCCCCAGCCTCCTCGTCGCCGAAAGAAGCGTCTCCAAGAGAAGGACTTGATTGATCGTCTGAAGAAATACGAAACCCTTCTCGCAGAGCATGGAGTCAAAGTTGACGCAATTGGCCATGAATTGAGACCCGATGGCCCCGCGGGTGAGGATGTCGAAGAACTTGAGAATGACTTTGAGGGTCTCAAGACAACCCCTGAAGCGAGTTCATCCCCCCCTCCGTCCCATGCAGAGCAACGGTACGCATCCTGCAGACCGGGTCTGCCAACTCCCCCATGTCGCTGATGTTGACACCATTATAGATCTGGAGGCGGGGCATGGTTTTCTTATCACAAAGAGGTATGTTGCTGTTTTATCTCTGCCATCTACTGTAATCGTTTAACAGCCCATATAGTTTCGAGCCAGTGAACATATGCTTCAGGATTCATCTGATGATGAACCTGAAGTGGGTTCCAGCATCCACCGTGCCTTTGATCGTATGTTTGATACTGATGGTTTCCCCTTCATCATTGGAGCAGCTCCTGGTCCTATAACCAGCCTCCATCCTTCCACAATACACATCTTCCAGCTCTGGCAAATATATATCGACAACATCAACCCACTGCTCAAAATCACACACGTTCCTACCGTGCAAGGGCAGATCATTGAGGCAAGCTCTGATCTCAAAAATGCGCCCAAGAACATTGAGGCTCTTATGTTCTCCATGTATCTCATGGCAGTCACATCACTCGAAGACGCCGACGTTTATAAAAGGTTTAACGAGACCAAGAAAGAACTCTTAGCAAGATACCACACTGGTACTCAACATGCGTTGACAAAAGCCGGTTTCATGCGGGTCAATGACCCTATTCTCTTACAAGCCTACATCCTCTACCTAGTAAGTCTACCCTAGACGGCATTTGCCGACATCCTAAGCTGACCTTAATTTAGTTTGCTGTTCGATGGTTCGTTGACCCTCGCCAGGTCTTCTGTCTCATCGGTTTGGCTGTCCGCATCGCCCAGCGGATGGGCCTTCACCGAGATCCAGCACAGTTTGGCCTTCCACCATTCGAAGTTGAGCAGCGCCGCCGGTTGTGGTGGACACTCGTAGGATACGACCGACGGCTAGGGGAGATGGCAGGATCAACAGTTACTGCTCTCTCTACCGGTGGCGATTGCAAGATACCCATGAACGTCAACGACTCAGACCTACATGTCGACGGCAAAGAGTTACCTACGCCACACACTGGACCAACCGAGATGCTCTTCTCCCTCACGAGAGTCGAGCTCGCCATGGCTGTTTCCAGCGATAGTAATCGCGACAGCTACAAAATGAACAACACGGACAAGAGTCCTGCTGGGACACCCGGTTCCAAGAATCAAGCTACCATCCGTCTTGCTGGTCAAGACGGCCCTGCTTATACCCTTGACGGTTACTGTGCACACATTGAGGGCACTTATCTCAGCCAATGTGACCCTAAGATCCCCCTGCACTTTTTTACACTCACTATGACCCGACAAGCCATGTGCAAGATGCGCATCATTAGCTTTCTCGTCCGAATGCACAGTAACGACGACAACCTCCCCCTGAAAGATGTTGAACGCGACAGCCTTTTTCTACAGGCTACGCAAATGATCGAGTATGACAATGTCGTTCAGTCATCTGAGTCTTTGCGCCCCTTCAAGTGGTACTCTATGCATCACTTTCCTTTCCCTGCCTACATGTTCCTCGTACAGGAGCTGCGCCATCGCGTCTCTGGCCCTATGGTAGAGCGAGCATGGGACGCTATAGAAAAGAACCACGATCTTCGTGGTCTTCTGAACAATTACCATAATCCTATGCACATGGCCTTCGGTGGCCACTTCATTAAAGCCTGGGATGCGCATGAAGCTGCAATGATAGCTGCTGGTAGACAGATTCACCGACCAGCTTTCTTGGGACCCTTGCGTGAGCGTGTCGCAGCTCGGCGGAGAGCAAAGCAACAGAATCGACCTGAACCCAATGCTTCTTCACAGCCTCAAATCGGCGTCCCACACTCTCAGGTCACGACTCCATCTTCTACAGGATTTGCCCCTTCTGTTGGTCAAATGACCCCTGGGGCCGTCCACCATGGCCAGCGAGCGAACTCAGGCTCTGTGGCCTCTAGCGACGAGCCTGGTGAAATGGATTGGACATATATGATGTCGGGATACAACGATACCGCCAGCTACCCCCCGATGGGTGGTTTCGGCAGCTTTAGTGGCGGATTTGGTGGAGGAATGCCTGGAATGCCTGGTGTGCCGCCCGGGCCGCCCGGGCCACCTGGTATGGGAGGTATGGGGCGTCCTCCAGGTGGCAACATGTTTGGTGGAAATTAAAACAACTTGAACACTGATGCGATACGATACAACGGGCGAGCGTCCTTCTTGCTTCGTTTACTGGGTTTGCTTTGCTTGTTCTAGGCGGAACACGGCGCCTTGTCCTTGGAGATGCTTGCTTGTGCTGTATAATCTCGAACAAGATACATCGAAATGTTTTTGCTTTTTCTGTCAAACTTCCCATGTCCTGTTTACGGTGCCTAGGGCACAAGCTGAACCTTGAATAAACAGTTATAAAGATAATACTCGTACCCGAGCATGGTAAAGGCCAGTGTATATTTCATGTGAGGGATGCCCTTCCGCCTCTTGGCCAGGGGACCGTTCACATTCACTTCGCCAATCGAGTTTGGGGGACCACAGCTTCCTAATGATTTGGCTCGGACTTGCAAAAACAAAGCGTGGTCGTTGTGACGCATACATGAAGATTCAATATTTGCAGCTGAAGCAGTATGCCAAGGATGGCTGGACATTATTGACCTCGAATGCACATAGCCTATCAGAGTATCGTAATCCCAAAGCTGTGCGCCAATATTCTTGTTCAATTGGCCACCATGTGAACTTGTTCAGTCTCGGATGTCGTCCTTCCAGGATGACCCTGTTTGCCTATCCTATCTCCACCTTAAACCAAGCCGATAGTCGACTGCAGCTAGTTGATGATTCGGGGATCTTTTTCACCGCGTCGAGTTACCGTTTCCTAGTTCGACAGCCAACATGAGCCCCAGGAGTTTAGTGATAGTTAGATGACGGGTCATGGTTTGCTTTTGTGTTGCATTTCTACAACTCGAAAGCACCATGCAAGGTACCCCCCCCCATCCATGTCATTCCAAGCGTCAAGGCGAGATAACCTGGCACTTGTCTGGTCACTTAAGTCAAGCAGAGACACAAGCAGCATGCATGCTGACATTTATTGAGTCAGTATTTGGCGGAAGCACACCAACATAACTGAACCTGTAGGGAATGGACCACGTTGATGAGGATTTCTTTCATACCCTATGGTAGGGGCTTCTGTGCCCAGCAATCAATCCAATCGAGTTGTGCATGAATGCGGGTGTTGTTGAGGGTTTCGAATATGCTGTGCCCAAGCTCATTCGCCTCTTCTTCTGAAAGTCCCATGATGTCTGGGCGGCCTAACATTGCCGTAACCCACTCCTCAAGGATGTGCTGAGTGAAAATCCCCATCTCTCGCATTTTTGCTTCCTGGTGCCATCGTCCAACAGGTGTTTTTGAGTGACGCTCGCCAATCCTGATAAAGCCAACATCTTCCAGTGCTTCAACGATTTGGAAAGGAAACCGTAGATTCCAGCCGTATATCGTGGTGAAATGACCTTCGATGAGCCGGTAGAACTTGTTCATAGGATGGTCATCTCCAGCAGTACCGTCATCAGAGAAGACAAACGGAACGATTTCGTGAATCTCGATCCAAGCGCCTGGTTTCAGTTTTCTAAAAGCATTTCAGAGATGGTGCCGCGAAAAAGGTTGAAAGGCTCGACTTACTCAAAAGCCCTTTCTAATAGCTGCCTCGGTTTTCGCAAAGTCTGCAACAAGGCCCTAATATGAATCAAATCTGCATCGTCGTAAATTCTTGTCCATGGGCGGTTTTCGTCCTCCAGGTCTTCCACTCGAAACTCCACATTCGGAGGGGTCCAATGCGGTTGGATTGGCGAAAGATCGCACCCTATAACCCGTGCGCTGGGAAAGTTTTCTGCGACTAAGATAGAGAGTCGGTTGAGTGTTATGATTGAGATGGAGATGGAGATGGAGAAACTGACCATCTTGTGCCCACATGCCCACACCAGTACCAAGATCAACAATCTTTTGTACATTGTCCCCGATGGGAGCTAGGAATAGCTTTCCGTCCAGAAGATAGTCCATATACAACTTGTGTTTCAGACCTTCACGAACCTGCTCGGCATCATCGTTTGGCAGGCCGTAGCGACCACATAGGAAGCCTTGATATCGTCTGATAGATCAGCAATCTACCGGTAACAGGATACAGCCAATGGCAAACAACACACCTTCCGTGCTCGTATGAGTACAGCTCCCTGGTGTTGACTGAAGTAAATTCGGAAGTTCCTATAGAATCTCCATAGTCTGACGTTGGGTCCTCTTCAGGATCATTATGATCCATTGCTACCTATGGAGCCTCTGCTTCAAGTTCCCTTTGAGGGATCGTGCTCGAGAAGAGACAAATCTGGTGGGAGGGGAATGAATGGTTTTTGACGAGAATACATGAGCAAGCACCCAGCAGACCAGACCAGACCAAGAGCAGATAGGTACTGCAGCAGCAAGGCAAGAAAAGGGCAAGGCAGGTTGATAAGTTGAGTTGGACGGTGGGGGTCAAGCTTGAGCCTATATGCCGGTAACAGATGCTTTCCAACCTACTAACCCAGAACCTTGCTTGTCCCGAGGGCAGGGTACAATACGTAAGGATGCCGCAGGGGAAGTATGTAGGTAAGTTAATCCTTGAATAATGATATGTGACAGGGAGAGCCGAGAGAAGCAAGCATGCCAATAATGATCCAAAGAAATATGGGCGCTGGAAGGGCGTCGTTGAAGGAAAAGTTGCACGAGAGTGACAAGACCCAGCAAACCGGATGGACTGTGTGGAGGCTGAGGGGGGGGCTAGTCGTATCACAACTACAGACGGCCAATACAATTAAAGAACAGCCAAGGGGGGTTTCCAGAAGAACGGAAGGGAGGGAAAGAAGACCCAGAAGTCTACCAGAAGACTGGTAAGTTGGTTGGTACGTTACTCAAGTAGGTACTGTACTGTAGGTACATACAGGAACTAGACGGACGATCGGTCGGTGCGGGACGAGCGTTGGTGGGCGTGGGCTTTTGGGCCAAGCTGTCGGGTCAAACCGAAACTCTTTTGAGAAGTAGGTTCATTCACACTGGTTGATTTGATCTGCAGCCGTGCAGTGCATAATGCGACCGACCGGCCCAGTTGTGACGTGGTCGAACGAGAGAGACCGAGCTTAGAATGTCTCAAGGGAACCAAAGATGAGATGATGGATGCAGATTGGTAATGATACCTAATTGCGACGGCGGAGGATACTGTAGCTAATAGGAAGAGAGCCGCACCCAAGAAATAGGGTTTCGGGTGAATGTTTGAGTGTGGATGAGTCATGGGGATTGAGATGAAGCTCGTCAGTAGTAGCTGTCTGTATATAACTGGGTGGTGTTCTTGGTGCAAATTTCATCTCCTGTGGGAGTATGGGCCACGCAACCCAGTCCAAGCAAAGTGCAAGGCAGACAGAAAGCGAGACCCTCCGTCACGAATCTGTTTCACGGGGGTGGTGTTGTACTGTGGACTGCAGGCTGCTGCACATACATAGGTACATACAGTAACAGTAACGTAGCCTCCATGTCTGTGTACAGGACTTAGGTGCATCGTAATTGCAGGGTGGGCCAAATGAAAGGACCCTCACCCTCACCCTCACTTCGGAACGGGGACTTGGAATCGTCTATTCCGTTCGGTCACGGCATTGAAGCTCAAATTGTGCAAGGAAGACATCAGGTGGCTCGCTGTTGGGAGCCTGTTGAACATCTGCATCCATCGGGATGCATAAACTCTGGCTACGCGGAAAAGCCAAATGTCCACCCCCGTTGGAACTGTCAACTCGGGCTGATTGGCTTTCACTGGGTTGATTATGTGAAATTCGAGTGAGTTCTGCACCTAGACATCTGTCAAGGATGGAGACAAAGACTTCAAGGATCATCCTGGACCTGACTTTGACAGCTTCTTATTATGCGAAATCGCAGAGGCGCTGTTAACAAACACACCACTGTGTGTAGGACTGCATTGGTGTGTGCTGCACTTATTTAGCCAGGTAGAACAGGGTTTAAAGAGTAGAGGTTTCGGATAAGCCCTGGCGATATCCGAATTCGAGTTTGATCAGGCTGTGAAGGGCTCGGCGGTTCACTGTGATACTCTAAAACAACTCATGTTTATGGGGCTTTGTTTGAGATGAGTTGAATGGAAGGACAAGAGTGTACACCAACCTACTATACCTACATGCACCTGAGTTAGTAGGTACCTACTAACCTCCATACCTACTCAGTAGGTACAGTATAAGTGAGGTGCATCTAGAGACCATACAGACTTCACGAGGTACTCAGATATCTACCTACCTTAGCCAAGGACCAAGTTAAGGTAAGTATCTGTTTTCTCTTGATTGATGGAAAGGAAGCGTTTATTGCTTATCTAATTACCTAATAAATGATTCCGATTCCCATTTCTCCATTGTAGATTTGCCGGGTAACTATTCATTCATCTGCATAAATGTTGACCGCGTCAAGTTCATTATGTTCTATAAATGGAAGGAGGGGCAGCTGGTTCCGCGTTAACGGTTTGCCATTTTGCTGACTACCTACCTACCAAGGGCGGGAAAGCGCGTCATTCATTCAATCAATCAATCAGACCAAAGCCAAGCCAAGCCCAGTCAGGACAAGCAAGTCGCGTCGCCAAAAACGCGTCTGACCAAATTGAATTTCACTTCAACGAACGTCTGAGCAACGCACCCAGCTGGACTCTCGCAAACCGATACAGCATAACGATCACGCAGTTTATACTCCCACGCCTCAAGTGTCTTATTCTTTTTTTTTTTTTTT
>JAADJG010000368.1:0-61771 GCA_012932025.1 Fusarium austroafricanum | reverse complement strand
AGGTGGTCCTGGATGGTAAGTGTTGCACAGCAATAATAAAACTTCTGCCGGAGCGTAAGCCGGTGCCGCGGAAAAAGAAAAAGAAACAGACAACGATGAATAAATTGTTGGTCAGTCTGCCAGATCATGAATATCTATGCTATTGATCACTTGTTAGGCTCGATATTGATTTACTGGTCAAGGGCATGCCGCTCTAGGAATTACTTGTTTAAACAACGGGTTTAGTCACTCATCAGGTTAATTGGGAGACCAATTATGCATCTCCGGCTTATAGCTTTTGCTGGGAGCCTAGGTACTATATAAAGGATATTTGCCAGTTCTACTAGGTTCTGTGTGGTCATATAAAGTCTCGGCCACAGGTCTCAACTGCAAATAACACTTATTATTCACAATTTAGACATTATACCACAATGCCTAACCAGTTGCTACAGCAAATTGCTGATAAGGAAAAGTCAAAATATGACTCTTTTGCCTCCCTTCAAGGGGTATAAGAAGCTCCAATGCGTCCGCCAAGACGATCCAACTCAACACCACAAACAACTCCAAAATGGCTGCTCTAAGTAGCCAGTTCTACTAAACGCCTCCGCGGAGCGGGTGCTCCGGGTGAGGTCTAACATGGCAGGTATCATATTCGAACAGACACGCCTAAAGTTAAAACTACGTCACAAGGCAGATAAATCATAAGCTAATTATTTCATGTATTGTGAGAGGGTCATCTCGATGGTGAATTGCAGCTGATAGGATAATATTTCGTCCAGAGCTCGGAATCCTTTTTTATTCTTCCAGAGTCCATTATCGCGGAGGCTAAATTAAGAACTATCTCTACGCCTAGCAAATATCCAATTAATAACGCTCCATGATGAGCTGCGTCTTCAGTGAGTCCTCGCAGAGAAACCAACCCTTGTCCTGCAGGTAGGAGATAAAGCTGTCGTGCTTCGCCGAGGCTGTCGTGCGGCTCTCAGTCTTAAAAGATGCCTCGACGAGGTAGTCGATTTCAGTGCTCCCGCGTTTGCCAATAGGCCAAACCTCGATGTAGAGCCGCATCCCCTCCCACTTGCCAACGGAGCGCTTGGCGTGGACTGGCCCAAATATACGCGACTTTGCCAACATGCTAGTGCCCCAGTTATTGCCCTGCGAGTTATTGAATTTATCGGGCACTTCGTCAATTAACATCGCACGCGAGTTTGACTCCCCCAGCAGATCTACCTCGCTGTTCGTAGACTCCTCCACCTTCTTCTTGCGGCTGATAGAGAGCGTCTGCTTCTGATAGCCCCATTCGACTTGTGCCTCGTACTTCACGTCGCCGGCGTCGAAACCATCGTTATTAGCCGTGGTGAGCGCGGCGTCGATGTCACCACCCATGATGGCATACCGCTTCTTGTACGTCAGCTCCAAACCATCGTCGTTCTCAGTCTTGCGGATGCGTGCGCTCCAGCCGGCGGCATAGATGTCCTTCCTGTCTGTGTCGAGGAACTGAATACTCTGCTTAGTGACTCTTGGAGGCATATCGAAGGTCGATAGGACCGTGTCCTGGAGCTCCTTATCTAGGCGGAGGACTGCTGTTGGTTTGAGTAGGAGCTTAACCTCGTACTCGGGCGTCATATTTGGCGCTGCTTGTGTTGAGGGATCGGCATTGGCAGTCATAGCGAAGAGGGGGCGCGGGGAGGGCTGAATGGTATTTGTGTGTCAACTGGCAGGGTTTGGAGCAAGCGATACGGGCGCTGAGCTTTAGTAAATCGCAAGGCCGGACCAAGTAGATATGATCGTGATAGTTCTTGAATAAAAGGCTAGAAATTCTCTTACTGAATACGAATAGGAAGAAGCGTCAGTCTGTCACCATTGCGATTCTTAGATTTCGACCTTCGGGACAATACAGTAATAATGAAATCAGGATGATTTAGTACAAAGCTTATCTATATTTAGGTTATACAAGGAGTAGAAAATGTTATCGTGACATAATACGAATAACTCGAGGATCCGATAGTGGCAAGAGGTTGATGTTGGGTTACATACTGGCATTCTCCACTTGGTTGTCAATTGTAGCGCAGTAAGCTGGCTGCGCCACAGACATTCAATTTTCGATAATCGTGCTAATAGCTACGCTTCCGTTTTTGAAACATTTTACCCATCTACATCTATTGTCGAGGCACCAAAAGGTTCGGTTATAGGTACTTATTCTCTTGAGGGGAGGGGAATATTGTAGCGAAAGCCTGGCCTTAGAGTCTAGTTGCTATTGGAGGTAAAATTGAGTGGATTTAGGAATTGAAGGGAGCAGGTAGAGAGGTTTGGGAGAGATAGAGAGAGGTCAATGTAAAAGCAAAGTCTTATAAAAGGTTATATTATTGTATCTCTTTGGGTGGCATAAGCCGTCCATGAGGTCACAACAGGGGCGGGGGGCCAATCAAAATGACCGTGACAAGTGGTACCTCTACACACACCTAAATTGGCGTGTGATAAAAGTACTAACAGTTAACATTATTACAAATCGCTACATTACATACTTTACAGCCATACCTAGTCTGCTGATCTCGCATATTTCCTGATATCAGTTGTAAATAACCTCCTTTTTTTTCCCTTTTGGCAGGCTGAGGCTGCCCTTAAAGGCGGCAGGCTAAAGCTGTGATTATCTATTTAATCTTGCATCTTTGACGAGCTTATCGTTTCAATTGAGACTTATTGCCTGACGGGAATTTTATGTACCCTGCAGGTACCTGTAAAATTAGTCAGAAAAGCGGGGTAAGTGACCTTTTGGACGGCTTATGCCACCCAAAGAGATATTGTGATAGCATGTCTTGGGTCAATGGCTTGAAGATGTAAGAAGCAAGGCAGCCACAATGTTGAGACGGGATCATCCGCATCTGAAGGGACGTGGTCGAGTTGTCACAACGGATGCATTTGAGCAAAGCTATTATCGCCAGCCCAAGAAGACCATGCACTTAAACATTACCCCAGGTGATAAATCGTATACGGCACTTCTATTTGACCGTAAATAGTCAGCAGTATCCAAGAGGAAGTAATATCCAGCAATTAGCAGGATCTTGATAATATTTACAATTCCTTTTCCCAGGAGACTTCGAGTTCGCAGAAGGTTCGTCGAGTTCCTCGAGTAAATGGCGGTTTTGCCCCTAGATCTTAAGCTTGCATCCACCAGTTAGCGCCTTCGAGGAGGAGCCTATGATTCCCTGCACAGCGAAAACCCGACCGGAGTTTGAGATACTGCCGTGACTGTGCTTAATATCACAAAAGAAATATTCCACGCACTGAGGTATTAACGCTAACATTGGTGGATGCGCTTTACGTGCTCTCAAGCACATACTAGGGTGAGCCAAGCATAAACATATTGGTGCGGGTGACCATACCCAACACTAAATGTAACGCTGAGGCTTACGCTGACTTTTGAATGACAAACGCTATAGCGGTCGTTAAATAAGCTGTATATGACTCTCTAGTGAGAGTCCCGAAAAGACCATAAACTACGTCACTAGTACGTATGATGTCCGTTGGCAAAAGGAGCTTCCTCCTAAGGCTTACACTTAATATAGTAGGGAGACTGTTACCTCCTGATTAGTGTTAAATTTATGCTAGTCCCAAGAGCCTGTTCGGCTATATTGAAGAAAGAGCTAAAACCTGCCGGCATTATTGGGTGGGCTATTAGAAGATATTTCACCTTTAGCGGCCTGGACCGTAATTTCAATGGTGCCTAATATAGTCATCAATTAATCTACTACTTTAAGGGTCCAAAGGGTGATGCACTTGGTAGCTTTCTACCTAATAGTAGCCTGCTTTGTAAATTCGTTATCTAAAATAGGAAGCGAGGGGGCTGTTAAGACCGTTACCAGTGTGGAGTAATTGGCGACGACTTACCATTGTCTTGCCGAGCACACCATCCATCATCCTCGTCACTACCTTCTTGAAACTACTACAAAAGTTAGTCAGTAGCTACAAATGGTCATCCCTGTTACCGCATGGTCTAGCAGACTGTCCTGCTGTAGCCCAGCCTCGTTTAAAACCGATGCCTATTGGCATCTACTACGTCAAATTGCCTACGAAGGTTCCAGGAATATCATAGTGTGATCATATCATTCACTGATGGTGTGCTGAACTCAGCTGGTCAGCTGCCAGTTGGACCGAGTCTTGCAACAAGCCGTATTCTCCGGCCTTGCCGAGCGAGTAATTCCTCAACAAGCACATGTCTTTCCATAGATAACGAAGTGAGGAGATGGCAATAGAGTTGCGTCTTGTAGGACCATGTTTTTCGACGGCTAAGAAGGCTTTGCTTTTAGTTCAGGTCAAGACACAGTGTGTTAGACATGTGAAAGGCATTGCAGCATACTTGGGGGCCGTTGTTGAACGGGCGCCCATAATTAAGCTATAAATGTGCTGTATGGATAGCGAACATCGAAGGTAATCTTATCATCCAAGAACCACCGAAGCTCAACTGCGATCCTGAACTAGTATTGGCCTTCCTACCTCTTGCCTCACGAAGTATCCCTTGATCAACCATTATGTGCAATCAGCACCCGTCCCTGGCTGTAGGGCTCTTGGAGTTATTGTTTGCGGTTGAATGCTAACCTCTCGTTCCAGATGTGCCACTTCGTCCCAGGCTATGTCCTTCAAAAAATTGCCGAGTCGGAGGCTATTCCAGAGGAAGCCCGCCAGGCTGCTATTCGCACCCTATCAGTCGATCAAGATTTCCGTGAGCAGCGCGTTCAAGCTCTCACTAGGGGCGAAGCAACCACTGCCCCTGTAGATTCTGATATTCCGGCAGCCCAAGCACCAATTGTAAGATCTGGCTTTGTCCCACCCGGTATTCTTGAGCATGTCGCCCAGAGTGAACTATTAGACGACGAAACTCGAGAGAATGCAAGGGTAACGTTGAGGTCAGATGCTAAGATTCGTGAACAGAGAGCTGCTCTCGTTGGCCCAGCCGCGACGGACCAGCCCCATGACCCTGCAGCCGTGGCTCTCGTACTGAGACGCGCTATTTATGATGGGAGGAACCGTTCCGCTCTTCCTGGTACCCTTACTCGCGCGGAAGGTGCTCTACGCACACGTGATAGACAGGTCAATAACGTTTTCGATGGTGTCGGCATCACGGTCAAGTTCTTCCACACCGTATTTGGTCGCAACGCCATCGATGGCAATGGTGGCACCCCTCGTGTTACTGTTCATCATAACCCGGATCCGGAAACCCTCGGGTACAACAACGCCTTCTGGAACAGCGACCAGCTTGTTTTCGGAGATGGTGATGGCATCACCTTCGACTACTTTGCGGATTCCCTTGACGTTGTTGCGCATGAACTGACTCACGCCATTACTGAACACTCCGCCGGGATCCCATATTCCAAGCAGGCCGGCGGCCTAAACGAGTCTATCTCTGATATATTTGCTGCATTGGTTGAGCAGTGGCACTTCAATCAGACCGCGGCAGATGCTGATTGGCTGACTGGCCAAAATCTGTTCCCTATTGCCTTTAAAGGTGCAGCTCTCCGCAATATCGCAAACCCAGGGACTGCATTCAATGATCCGATCCTTGGTCAAGACGCTCAGATTGACCATTTTAGCAAGTACAACGACTCTCTGGATGTTCACATTACCTCAGGTATCCCCAATCGCGCATTCTACTTGATTGCCATTAATTTTGGTGGGCATGCTTGGCTGAAGGCAGGAAAGATTTGGTATGAGACTTTGAAGGACCCTGAGGTTAGGCGATTCGGTCAAGACATTACTTTCAAGAATTGGGCTGATGTGACGGTTAATCAAGCCGACAAGCTGTTTGGCGTTCCTGCATCGATTGTTGTCCGTAATGCTTGGGTCTCTGTTGGTGTTCTTATCTGATTTGAAATATGTCCTTAAGCTAATTTCTCCGGGTAAATTGATGGCACGAAACATACGATAAGAATTTAAAAAGACCAAAAATATCAGTAGTTTGGTGTGTATTGGATGAGTACTACTTCCCTCCTCCTCTTAAGTCTTTTCTGTTCAAGCATCGCTTGACCCTGCTTGACAGGACCGCTTGAAGGCCGGCTTCTGCAACTGTTCAACATCCTATCTTCAGCAGCTGAAGCATCGCCTGTCAACTTGAGGCTGTTGAATGTTAGTAGTTAACTGTGATGTTAAAGTTTTAATATGTACGGATAGAATGTGTAGAAACTAGAGGGACGATCCTTCGTGCAGTAGGTCAACGATCAGGTTTTATAATGACGTTTGCATGACAAGGTATATCAGGAGACCTTACATGCCATTTTTGCACTTTCGTATGGCTAGTCAGACTACAGGCGTGAGACAGATGGCATATCAAAGTAATTTGACCCCATGTGATTCTCACGTTGAAAACAATCTCAGCCTTAACCTACTTTGTATTTAGAGCCGCTTATCATCCCGTGGACAAACAAGCACTAAAACCAAGCCACCTCTGCGGTTGCTTTGCCGTTACCGAGGAGGCAGAACAAAACCTAGGGATTTCCTAGATAATAGAGGTTTGTTTCCCCACTATATATATATATTGCAGCATGATTAAGTTAATTGCTATTTCTAATTACTATTTAATAGTAAGGTACTCCTGTTTCTGATCTTAGTGAACCCAGTGAATTGCGATGTAGCCCACTCTGTTCAACCGACCGATAGGCTTCCGATTTGACATAATCTCTAGCAGTGGAAACCTCAACGTGCTTGAGCTCATGTAGAACTCGATAATTACCAATCCCTGTGAATATAAGATGCCGATACGTTCAGTCCACTTGTCTCACTTTCAGCAACGGAAGAATATTTCAATAACGGTTGCTTAATATGTGTGATTGGCCGAGTGTTCACCTTTCGGGCTGGGCCATCAACGAATCATCGTTGGCTGCGGGAGGCCTACCACAAGGACGTATTTCAACCCGCAAGCTGCGTAGTCCCTCATCAAATATTGCAATAATTATTCATCCTTCACATACGCAATTCTATATCTGCGCATGAAGACACGATCGCAATACCCCGGTCCATGATACAACGTCGCTGAACTCCCTGCACAAATACAATCCCTCATACAGATGGCGCTGCCGTCTCATGCCCTCTCACTACCATTGGCAAAGTCGGGAAAGTACAGCGACTTTACTCTTGTTTTCAAATGGCATGAATTCAAACTTCACCTAGTGATTGTTTGCCCGCAGTCACCGGTGCTGGCTGCCGCCCTTGGTGGCAATTTTCAGGTACCGTGTAACACCAAGGCTGAGTTCTTCCTAATCACTATCCTTTTAGGAATCGGCATCAAAGCTCATCACTGTGACCGAGTTCGACCTTCCTACGGTCTATTACATGGTATCTTTCCTCTACACGGGAGAGTACGAACTTGACCCCAACGACGAGGACGAATCTACCCCTAATAACGACCAACACGAGGATTAGGAAGCAGAAGAGCTACAGCCAGCTTACTCCCATTTCTCCCGAGATAACTGAAGATGGGACCGTGACGGACCTTCTTTCGCACGTGCGAGTCAATGCAATCGCTGACTACTATAACATCCAAAAGTTGGCCCAGCTTGCCAATTTAAAGATCCACGCCATTCTCACGGAAGGTCAAACGGCTGAACTACTTCGTCAAGTTATGGCAGAGGTGTCTAAGTCAAACAGGGACGCTGATCTCTATTCGGTTATCGCACTCGCTGCAGCGAAGTGTATCGAAGCACTTGCCGACTCTCAAGAATTTGAAGACGTGGAACTCGAACACTCTCTGGCTATAAAGACACTCCAAGCTTGTGGCAAAAGGATATATAAGCTTGAGCATCAATTGAAAGCTGCAACTAAGAAGGCTGCCGAACAGAAAAGATGGCGAAAGAGGAAACAGACGCAAGCGAATGGTTTGTTGACCGGATTACGGGGTATACGAGTGTATTGGCAGAGACAGACCGCTGCCACAATTTTAGGAGGGACTTCAGTAGCTACCTTGACAGAACGTACAGTGGCGAGTATCCATCTTATCTACTGCAATGGAAAGGGTGTCGTTGCAAGCATTAGCAAAGCATGGCTTGGGGAGCTGCAGTATCGGGGAAGGGGAGATAAAGACAGCAAAAACGAATTTATACTCTACCAGCCTCAACGAGAAGGATAGTCGTCTCGTAGCTCAACTATTTGTACTACGTTTTTGTCTAATAGTTATTGAGTTATCTCCACGCATACCTATCGCGGTCTTGACACAATGTATAAATCCGACCGGTCTCCTCGTTATAGCTGACGAATAGTCTCTTGGCTACATATAAAGCAGTTTCCAACGTTAAAGAATCTCAAAGAGCCATGCTAAAGAACAATATAGCGTCTGAAAACTTGGGCCTGCCAGCGAGACATATGCCAATAACTACCCTATATAATTAAATTTCTACTACAGGTATATTGTCAGATACCGTACGTAATTATACCCTGCATTTGAAGCGGCAGTGTTCCTCTAACTACAGTAACATAATATATGTTACTATTTGGGGGGGCTGCCGCGGGATATTATACGCGCGGCCCGCACACCTTGTCTATGTGCTTACCGCGGGGGGTTGGGGCTTATTTCCACTAATACCTGATCTTAACCCATCAGCGTGGAGTTGCACGACGGCAACGACACAATGGGGGTGTCTAAGTAGTTTGTCAATATTGATAAGTGTAAAGAGGGGTAGATGGCTCGGTAGAGAACCGAGGTAGCCTAGGCGTTCCAATAAATGCACTTTAAACTAAATCATAAAAGGTGTCTTGTGATCAATTAAACTTATTATTAAACCAGCTATCGACAATTTCTCACAAAGCTTCAGTTAATTTCCTTATAAAATCGAGAACCTAGTTGGTCTGTTATTTTACATCATCTTATTAGCAGAAGCTTTCCATTAACTATGGGAATAAATTCTTCTAACCCGGCTCATGAGCCCACGACCATAACACAGTCAATAGATAAGACACCAGTCTTAAATCAGAAACCCTCAACAGACAAGACAGAAGCCGGATCAACAACCTTTACAAATGGCATCCATGAAAGTTTTACTTGCAAGGACGCACCAGTCGAAAACCAACGGCCTCTCAAGGTTCGTGTCATCGGGGCGGGGTATTCTGGTGTCTATCTCGGTATCAGAATTCCCCAGCGTTTGCGTAACATTGATCTCAAGATCTATGACAAAAATGAAGGAGTTGGAGGAACATGGTGGGAGAATCGGTATCCAGGTTGTGCCTGCGATATTCCATGTAAGCAAGAGTGACTTCACATGAAGTTGTCATCTATTAACATGGTCTACGTTTAGCTCATTCTTATCAGTACACATTTGCCCCAAACAAGACTTGGTCAGGCTTTTACGCTCCATCCCATGAGATCTGCGCCTACATCGACGATGTGGCAGAGAAGTACGGTGCCAAGCGCTTCATTCATTTACAGCACAAAGTAACTAGCGCTACATGGAATGATACCACTAAGAAATGGTATTTATTGCTTGCATCGTCTGTATCTATTCCACAAGCTAACCTTATATAGGGATCTCTGTGTGCAAACTAACTCAGGGAGCTTCACCGAAGAAGTCGACATTGTCATTTCTGCCAGGGGTAACCTCAATGATATCGCCTGGCCTGATATCCCTGGCTTCGATACTTTCAAGGGAACAAAAATGCACTCGGCAGCCTGGGATCAGGAATACGATTTCAAGAATAAGAAGATTGCCATTATCGGTGGTGGATCCAGTTCGATTCAGATCGTGCCAGAGCTCCAAAAGGTCGAGGGTGCAGAGCTGAGTTGCTTCGTTCGTAGCAAAGTCTGGATATCAAACCGCTTTGGCGATGTGACGATGAAACAGTTGGGCTGGGATGCTTCTGATCTCAAGTGTAAGTCATATTTTAAGACTGACTCAGGAAGGGAGCGGCTTAATACTAACATGGAATAGTCACGCCTGATCGCTTGGAAACATTTGCCAAGAGTGATGATGAGTATCTTCGCTTCCGCAAACGCATCGAAGACGACGGAAACTTGGTTCATCTGTCAACTCTCCAAGGCTCAGAGATGCAGAACATGTTCGTTTCTATGTTCACAAAGATCACCAATGATGTTCTCGGCTCACGACCCGACCTTCTTGAATCTTTCTCGCCAAGCTTCGGTGTAGGATGTCGTCGTCTCACACCAGGTCCAGGTTATCTTGAGGCTCTGGTCCAACCCAACGTTACCTTCATCACACAAGCTATCGAGAGTATCAACGAGACAGGCCTGAAGCTTTCTGGCCCCGAGGCTCGGCAAATTGACGTCGATGTGTTGGTCTGCGCAACGGGATTTAATACCAACTACACTCCTCCATTCCCTGTGATCGGTAAGCAAGGAATGGCACTTGCGGACAAGTTTAATCCATTCCCTGCGACTTATCTGACTATGGCGGTGGATGGCTTCCCAAACTACTTCATGATGCTGGGGCCCAACTCAGCGATTGGCGCTGGATCTCTGACTTGTCTTCTCGAGGCAGAAGGTGATTACATTGTCAAGTGCATCAGGAAGCTCCAGAAGGAAGACTACATAACTATGATGCCCAAGCCAGCCCGCGTCAACGACTTTTCAGAGTATATTGGGGAGTACTTCAAGAAGACAGTCTATATGGATGACTGTAAGTCGTGGTACAAGATCGGGGGCGGATATGGCGATAAGATCTCAGCTCTTTGGCCCGGAAGCGTCATGCATGCACTAGAGACGCTGAGGGCGCCGAGGTGGGAAGACTTTGACTTTGAGGAAATGCACGAGAATAGGCTCAGGTGGCTGGGCAATGGTTGGAGTGTGTGTGTCATGGAGGAAGAGGAGCAGGGTGATCCTAGCTGGTACATCAACCCGGATGTAGTAGATGTGCCGCCTCAAGGGAAACCAGAGAGGGATCCCAAGTTCTTGGCGCGACCATTTTCTTACTGATTGATCGATTGATTGAATGACACATGTTCATTCTTTAACTTGTTCAACCCGTCGATAGATGTTTCTCTTGCTCAAAGTGGCATTTTTTTGAAGTGGATACCTGGATAACAACACCCGGATAGCAACAATAGCATGGCTTTTCCATCCTGCATAATCTTTGAGGGAGACTACTCGTTGAGCCAGGGTATCGGGCCGCGACCCTGGCAAGCAACTTACACCCTATTACGGATAGTGTCTAGTCTAACGCCGGTAACCATGCATATCTCTTATCAAAGGCCCACAATCATTTTTGTTATTGATACATGTAACAAAACGCCTTGACCCTAATAATAGCGCACGACAAGCATCATGACTCAGCATGTGTCGCCGAGCTCTCCAAGAAGACATCCGCTAATCCGATCACGCATCTTGGGTCGTGACTCGTGCTGAGATGACTAATTATGAATAGTTACCTGACATCCCCAAAATCGATCCAAGCGGAAATGATGAAGGCACCTCGATCAAAGATATTACAGTTTCACGATTCCAGGACATATGGTCCTGAATATCATGATAATACGGGGAAAGCGAGGCTTGATAGGTTCATGAATCACACTACAGCGATTAATGACGTGTTACATGATGAACTAGTAGACACCTATTCGACAGTGTGTTCTGAGCAAGAGGGTGAAGTGTTTGCCATATTATTGCCCAACACCATCAACCAACTACGACCTTGCGGAGTAAGCATTCCAAGCCCGAGCTAGATTATCTAGTCCTATCTCTGCCCAAAGAGCTCGGACTTCCTGAGATGGCCCCGTAGCCATAGTTTTACCAAGACTTTCTTCTGTTCCTTGACTCTGCCCATGTGAACTGTACACTTTCATCTCCCTAGAAGCATGGAATTCGGCCCAAGGTGCATCTCCGTTAGTGAACGTGATGACATCGCGAGCGAATGTCGTTGCTGTTTTCTTCTGGGAGTCATCCATGACGTTGCTGTAATTCATGAAGAGGTAAGCTATGTCAAGGCAGTGAGCTGAGCGACCTTTATGCGGCCCATCCCATGGATTAGACTCGTTAAAATAATAGAGCCATGAGTGAGCAGGCCAGAAAGTAGCATAGTGCCTGGATGAGGCGAAATACTTTAGATCCGTCCCGAACTGGAGAATCTTGTTGCGAGTTTCGTCGTCATCCTCTGTTGCTGAGATTCCATACAGACTGAGGAGTCTTTCCATCTTGTCGTGGTGCATCACAGGGATGGTCTTGATGAAATATTTGACGAATTCTTTTGCCACGGAGCCCTGATCTCGGTCTGCGAAAAGACCTAGAACTTCAAAGACAACCGCATCGAAATCAGTCGAGCCAATCATTAGAGGCGATTTATAGTGAGATGAAGCCAAATGAGCCTCAATTGATTGGAACGAGGGCAATTGATCTGTCTCTGCCACAGGCTGTAGCGGAATTGAAAGTGGCACCTTGGAGAGAATATCTTCTGGTGATATGGAAATCAACGCTGTGAGCTGCTCCTCGGTTGATAGGCTTGAGTCTATCCCCAGGCACTGAAGCACAGCTTTATATGCATCTTGGGCGACGCTTTTGGTAGAGATGGGAACGGCCAAGTTGTTTCCACTCAAGCAAATGGCCCGATCGAAAAGCATGTCTCCAGGTTCCTCCAAGTCAAGTAGGTGCATGATAGAGCCTTATGAAACATTATCAGCTCATCTGCAAAGCTTACATTACGAAACGAATACTTACTGCCTCCTGCGCTCTGTCCAATAGCAGTCATACGAGCTGGATCGCCTGAGAATCCGCCAATATGCCGACGAAGCCACTGAAATGCTGTCTTTTGATCAAAGATACCTCTGTTTGCTGGAACACCTGTTGCTCTCAACTCATCACTGTCTAGAAATCCTGCAACTCCAAGTCGATAACTATTACAATTAGTAAAGTCATATAGCTTTTCAGCAAGCACATATGTAAACTATAATTGCTGAATGGGGCATCCTACTTGATTGACACACCGATAATGGGCTTTCCAATACATTGGGAATAGGCGACGATAGCGGCCATGTCATAATGCGGGGCCCCGCTGTCTCCCAGAATGAAAGCGCCTCCATGGATAAAAACAAGCACGGGAAGTTTTGCATTGTTCTCGTTGGGAATTACTTGTGGGACAGTTATGTCGAGATTCAAGCCGTTCAGGTCAGAACCAGGAGAATATTCGGGCTTGACTAGAGCCTTTTGGATGAGGCCAAACTCAATGTCGCAGGCTAGTGGGGGCCTAACTACAGTTGGACTGTGGAGATGGTTAGCAGCTGCAGATGTTGTGGCTTGTGTAGGGTAGGAAGGTAGACCAGGTCTAGCAACAGGAAACGAGTAAAGGGGAGGGGGACCTACCCTCGAGTTGTCGCATCAATCGTTCCTCCATAATTAGTTCTTAGCTCTGGAGTAGCAAACCGATGAGCTAGAGTGGCATACTGGATGCCGAGGTATTGCACTACTCCTTGATCATCGAACCTGAGTCCTTTAATGTCACCCAGCTGGAAATGCTTTAGCGAAAAAGCCATAATCAGAACGAAAAAGAGGGGAATAGGATATTATGAGATGTTTACAAATAACAGGGTAAAGAGGAGTTCACTGCAACTGGACAGCTGGAATTAGGACGGTGGGGAACTGTATGTTTATCGCAACTAGGGCATGTGTTGTGCTGTGTTGTGTTGTGCTGTGCTGTACTGTAGCTGAAAGTTTTTCTTCAACTATTAACTTGGTCGGAGCGATGATTCCGACACGTCCAACGACAGGCTCTATCCCTTTATTCTCACTCAGAAAAACTCATGACATTTAAGGTGATCAGTTTTGCCTAGGTTCCCATTGGCTGAACCCCGGGTCGTTGCCGTTACCCCGGATTTCTTGCCGACTATAATTTAATGGGCCAAGACCAGGATGCGAGTGCAGCTGCCGCGGCATAATTACCCACTTGGACGGTTATCATTACCAGACCTGGTAGTGCCTAACAGGGAGACAAGAGGAGCTGCCTTGGTATCCCCACTAATCGACCTGAAAGGTGCCTTACGGATTTCTTAGTGATACTCCGAATACTACCTAGCTGAGCTGGCTTCCCCGCACATTGTAAATGTGTTGATACCACTAACCTGCAAGCGTTGGAGTCTCGGCTCTCCCAACGGTAGTTGGATTGAAATGAATTTGCATCATGTCTCGTCCCATAGCTACTGTAGTCAGCTAGGTCACCCGACGGTACCTTCGTATGGTAATGCTAGCAGGGAATCCTCCATCTTGGCAGGCATTGAATCTGATTCCCACTCTACCCCTTCAATTCATCGGCAGGGTCCAATAGCGCCAGCATCAACAACATCAATACCATCACCATCACCCTCGTGATGCCTCGTCCCAAAGTTCGTGCCGAAGATCGTAGACGCGCTGTCAAGGCCTGCGTGCCCTGTCAAAATAGCAAGAAGAGATGTGACTCTCAGTCTCCATGCGCTAATTGTCGCCGGCGAGACTGCATCCCCTATTGCATCTACGACCCAGAAGCAGCTCGTCCACGTCGCCTGAGCAGTAAAGCACATCGTCGAAGAATTGACCAGAGAAGTGATACCGCCTCTAGTAGCAACGATACCTACTCCAGCCTAGATTATATTGTTTGTAGTGACGTGGCATCGACTGCCGCTGAACACCCCACGCCTGCTCAAGTGCAAGCACCTCACACTCCAGAGTCGACCCAAGGACCACTGTCCAACGAAACGCCAGATACCGCATTCTCATCTTGCATGTCAAATATTGGCCCTCAAGACCAGAGTCCAGAAAGCGAGAAAGGTGAGTAATCGGAATCCATCAAGCAATAGTCAGTTAAGGCTTTAGTAAGCTAACCGAATTTGCAGTATCGATGGGTGACTCGGCGTCACTTTCATTCCTCGACTTCTTACGCCACACGTTCCTCTACTACATGGGACCATCTCCATTTACTGACAAAGAGAAAGCCAAGGCTATGCTCGAGTCGGTTTTCCCTCAAGCCTCGGACGACATCGCCGAGGACTGTTCAGACGGCCATCTTAGCTTGGAAGAGAAGCGAGACTATATCCAGAGATTTTTGATTGCGGTATGAGCGACACTAAATTATGACAGCCATGATACTAATGAAAACATGTCAGACAACTGGCATAATTTATATTTACTCCCCCGAACAAATGTTCAAGTTGCTCGAAGAGACGGAGGAAATCAGGGGACAAAGCTCAGACGCCTCTGCTCTATCAGAATCCCGCCAAAAAGGCGCGATTATCGATTTGGCTATTGCTATTGGGGGCCAGGGCTGCAGAACTACCCCCAAGAGTCTGTATCATGCGCAAAAGCATTTCGATCGTGGTCAAAAGTTGGCCTTTGAGGGTATGCTACTAGACCCTACAGGCGATCTAGTGGCCATTTTCCTTATGATGAGCATCTACACGCTGTGTGCGTGTAAGCGAAATGGAGCTTATATATATCTTGGAATTGCCACTCGCGTGGCACATGCCATTGGCCTACATTTACCCGAGTCTTACCACAATCTAGCCCCAGAAACGCATAGATTCAGGTAAACGGCCCTGTAACCTATCAGAGGGACACGAAAGACTGACATGTGAGTACCAACAGGCTTCAGGTATGGAAAAGTCTGCGGATATTAGATATTGCATTCGGGGCAGTCCTCGCTCGAACCCCAGCCTCATCCCCACAACGTGGATCAAGTAACCCATCATTCTCCGTCCCAGATGGCCCAGAACCATGTACCCCGGAATTCAAAACCATGTCAGCGAGCTATGGGGTGTCCATTATACTCGAACAGATCATACATCACCTCGACGAGAAACGAGACATGAATTTGACCTCAATAAGAGATCTTCTAAGGCGACTACGAGAATGGAGCTCTGCGTTACCATCGAGTATCACAAATTGCACAGTCAGCTCTCCAATATCTCCAGAGCAAAGACGCCAGACATTAGGCAACTATGCTGTCTCGTGTTTCTATTACTACGCTGTTATGCTGGCCGCTAGACCGATCCTGATATCCTATATGCTCGCAAAACTGAAGCGCTTAGATCCGTCAGATACTTCGACTTCTGCGTCATGTCACATAAATGACCGTGAGACAAAAGAGTTGGCCCAGGTATGCATCGATGCGGCTGTCTTACTGGTGGAGACAACACGGAGGACAGGATCTGCTGGACTTCTCATACAAAACATGACATTGCTTAAGTAATCTCTTCTCTACCTTGCCCCAAGAGGGATATATACTAACATGTCCCTCAAGAGCCTGGATATTCAGCGCATGTCTGATTATGGGCTTTTCCCTTTTCGTAGAAGCGTCGTTATCGGAAACATCAACCACGTTTGAGACAGAGGCAGCTCTACACAACGGAATTGGCATCATTAGAGATTTAGATCGAACGAGCCCTCAAGCCCATCGTTATTTAGATGTTTTGACAGACCTTTGCAACGCACTACATAGCTACCGCGGGCGTCTCGTTCCACGTCGGATAAAGAGTAACGGACAGTTCCTCAGCCAGATCTTTGTTCTGGATCAGGAGAAGAGTGGTCTAGCAGCTTCGGACCCTGATGGGACAACGTTCGCATCTGCTACTGCGTCGCGTGAGCTGGATGATGAACCATCCGAAGAGTTCTTATTATTACAACAGGCGGCAGAGGCAACACAGAGTATGGGCAATATCTGGCGTATACCAGAGGGGAGCCAAGGGTTTGTTGATCACTTGCTATCTGGACAGGCAAGTGGTGCTGAGCCTGTACCAATCACGTTAGGGGGGTTTGATATACACTGGAATGGAATATCTGTTCAGGGAACAGACAACTTTCTGTTTGACACAGAGCCATTTAACGACATGTTGAGCCATTTTTAGGTGGCTACCTGTTGCCAGGATATGCATGCATTCGGGAATACAGTCGCTTGTATGTATGCTGATGTATTTAATATCAATCTATGGCTTGTATTTTAAATCTGGGACCACTCATCGCCCTAGTATCTAGTATCAGCAAGTATACCCTTTAAAGTTACATCAGAATCGGACGAAGCAGAACTCACCGAGCTGAGGACCTTTTGTCCGCGCCAGAACTCTTCCGTAAGTTCCGGCCCAAACCACTCAGACATTGTCCTATCAATGCCTTCCTCGGTGTCAAACCCTCGTCCACCAGCAACCAGAACAGATTTGCCACTCAAAGTCGTATCGCTCGCCAGCTGAACGATGAACTGACCCACGTCGCTGGGAGTATTCAGTGGGAGACGGTGCTTCGCCCAAATGGAACGCACACTATCGATCATTTGAGTATCTGTTGCCCAAGGACACACGGCATTGATGCGAACATTGAATTTTGCTGCAGACAGCGCTCGCAAAGATCTCATTAGTCCTATGATGCCATGTTTTGTGGCGCTGTAAGCGAAGAGGCCAGCTGCTTCGACTATTCCGGCGATAGAAGACACTAAAACGATAGATTTGGAGAAGCCATTTGATTGTGTGGAATTTTTATCTGCTTTCATAAAAGCAAGGGCTATTCGGCAAAAGAGAATCACGCTAGTCAAGTTAATATCGACAGTATTCTTGAGTGGTTGGGGCTCAGTCATAACCGTCTCGAGATCCAGCTGGTCTGGCCCAAACCAACCATTAGGTTCAGTCACAGCAGCACAAGAAATGGCAACATCGATGCGACCTTTTTCTTTGTAGGGTGTCTTGAAAAGCTGTAGCTGTGCGTTGTAGTCGCGGACGTCGAGCTTCTGAAAATTTACCGATCCGCCACTGTGCGGCGTGCTGGACTGGAGACGACTAACGATTTGATGACCTCTAACATCATCCCAGTCACCAAAGTAAACATGGGCGCCTCTCTCGTATAGCAGCGAAACGGTTGCTGCACCAATTCCTTGGGCGCCGCCTGCGTGCATTGTATGTTAGTAACCGATATAAGATGGAATTTTATGAAACCTTCAATAGTGAAATGTTGGGTATTACCTGTCATAACAACCACCTTTCCCTTTACATTATCTATAATGTCGGAGCAGAGCCTTATCTCGGCCATGGCTTAGTTGGGTTGGGGTTAGAACTAGAAATGAGAACAACTGGTGAAAATAGTAGTGTTGACCGCCCTTCTCTCAGAGATAATAGAGATGAAAGTGTTTGTTTAAAAAAGGGCTTGAATAATTGTTAGTGTATAGATCTCTTTGCTTAGTCCGTAAGTGCTGTTGCCGATAATGTGGAGATCTTGGACAGTTGGATTTTGTTCGTTGCCGCGCGGCATCTACACCATAGTAGCGGCCCGCCTTTACATGTTTACATCACATGCCGCACTTGAAGGTGTGAAGCATCTTTACTATATCCACGCAGCTATTATCTATTATGATTTCACGGACTTTTCTTTCCCTTAATACATCGGCTATATTTCTTACATTCGCGTTTCAACGCATCTACAGTTCAAAATGGCGCCGTCATATGATTCCACTACTGATATGTCATCTCACCCTTACCCCCAACGTCTATCTGTCCTTGTTACCGGTGGTGCAAGTGGTATTGGGTTGGCCATCACCCGTCACTTCGCAGCCCAGGGTCACATGGTGGCTGTTCTTGACGTGAACTCAAAGACAGGCCCTGAAGTTGTTGCACAAGTTTCAAAGGAGTACCCCCAAGCCACGCTGACCTTCAAATGGTGCGACGTGTCATCGTGGGAAGGGCAGTTCGCAGTCTTTGACCAGGCTTATCGTGAGCACGGAAATCATATCGACATTGTCATTGCAAATGCCGGAATTTCCGATCCAGTAGTCGGGGCTCTCGATTGCACTCCGACAGAGTTTCCCCGAAAGCCACAGCTGAGAATGCAGGAAATCAACCTGAACGGAGTCATATACAGTCAGTTAAATCTCCTTATGGGCTGTATAACCTCCCTAGGCTAACAAGCAACGACAACTATAGGTGTTGGGCTTGCTGTGCACTATATGCTGTTGAATGAGGTTGGGGGACGTCTCCCAGGCTCCAGGGGCTCTATTGTTTGTACATCATCAACTGCGGCCCTTTATCCATTCCCAGTTTCGCCACTCTATTCAGCTTCCAAGGCCGGCATAATGGCACTTGTTCGTTCCATGGCTGTCAGACTTAAAGAACAGAACATCCAAATCAACGCTCTTGCACCTGGGGTCTTGGGTAAGTTCACGGGTCTACATATGACCATCTGTCTTCTAACATAGGCTGCAGAAACCAATATTACTCCCGACAAGGAACTATTCAAGGCAATGGTCATTACGCCAATGTCAACTTTAACAAAGGCTGTTGCGCAATTCGTCACAGATTCATCTATGACGGGCGAGGTGGCTGAACTAAATGAAGATACTATTACACTGAGAGCTCATGTGGAGTACGCGGACGCCGGGGCGGAGCATAATAACAAGATGTTTTGGAAGTTAGGTCATGCATGAGCTACTGTAATATGGATTTAATATTTGCGATTATTCATGCACAGCGAAAATCTTTGCTACAAAAATCAACCTTCTCCTTTCTTTGATAACTGCCTGTCATGACAACTATCTTAGTGTTAAAGCAGTAGGGGATGTCGTACAGATATAGATATACACAATAAACCGTGCTCACTGAGATATATGTCTCGATGTGGTTGAAACTTAAACCCTACCTATGTCCGAGTGGAATTCATCGCCTCATCCGAATCGGGCTTGAGCTCCCGATGCCGCATGTTAGAACAGACAGTCAAACTGCGGCAAGTGAACTACCGAATTGTAACCGTCCCCTCCCAACCCCGCATAATTAACCCCACGATCTAGATCTCGATGGATGGCCATAGCCTAGACATGCCGCGTTTACGGGGCTTGAAACTCTCATTACCAGTCAACTCTTTGGATACAACCCTAGCTCTCATGTGTTGACAACGCTCAAGTGTCGGCAGCGTACCCCAAATTACTGTCGGCAGAGGGTTTTAAACGTACTATTGATTGATCACAAAGCAAACAAGCTATGCGATCAATCCACTTCCCGCCCCTTTACTCCGCGGGGGTTTCCCACTTATCATTGAAACCCCTACCCCTATATCGATCATTAGGCTCGCTCCCAGAATAATCTATAAGTTCCCGATATCCTTAAAAATCCTCACTCGCCCGGTACACTCGCACAATAATCCAGTCAAATTCTACTTTTCCGTTTACTTCTCTACACTATTATCTCTCCTGCATTCAACATCTGGTCTTTTAATCATGGGTCTGGGAGTCCTTCCTGATCGCCACCTCTCTGATGTCCCCGGGACATCATTTCTCAATGAGAAGGGCGTTTCCTCCAATTTGGAAGACGCTGCCGTTGATAACCATGCCATCCTCAAGCACGACCCGACCGGCAAGATCGTCCTTGTTCCCCAGCCGTCTGATGACCCCAACGATCCCCTCAACTGGTCGAGATGGAAGAAGGAGATGTTTACTGCTTCTATTGTTATCGGCTGCGGTTGTGTTGGTGCTATAGGACCCCTTCTCTCCCCAGCAATGGTGTCTACTGCCGAGGAATTTGACGTGCCCCTCCAGAAGTTCACACTGGGCTACACCGGCGCCCTTCTCATTTCCTTGGCATTCGGCAACCTGCTTTGCAACTCAATGGCGATGATGATTGGCAAGCGGCCAGTGTACCTCATCACTGCAGCGGGTCTACTGGTCACAACTATCTGGAGCGCGGTAACTAAAGATTTCGTCTCTCTCTCTATCTCCCGTGCTATCCAGGGCTTCTGCATGTCCCCAATGGAGGCTTTGGTTCCAGCATCGATTGCCGATATTTGGTTCGTTCATCAGCGAGGATTCCGGAATGCTGTTTTCAATCTGGGTGTCCTTGGTGGCATCAACCTTGCTTCGCCAATTGGTAAGTCTGAGTCTCCCTCGTCTATATTCTTCCAGCACTAATTCTTTGGTATTAGCTGGTACCATCATCGACATGTATGGCTACAGGACCTGTCTCTGGGCCATGTCTGGTGCTTTTGGAGTTCAGCTTCTCTTTACCTTTTTCTTCATGCCAGAGTCGGCTTACAATCGCGCCATTGACTCAGGCATCCCAGTGAACTCTACTATCGAGGGGCTCTCTGCTGTGGATGATAAAAAAGAGTCTGTATCTGAAGTTGAAAATGCTGCTTCAGTTCATGGCAATGCACCTATTCCAAAGCTACATTCATTCATATATGAACTCAGGCCATGGAGTGGTTATTACAATTCCTCCGGGTTTTGGTACAGCATCTTCGCACCGTTCAAGATGCTTGGTTCTCCCGTGGTCATTTGGGGATGCTTCCAGCTCACCATTTGTATGAGCTGGCTGGTTTTGATAGCTGTCACCCTTTCGCAAATCTTCAGTGTAGCTCCATACAATTTCTCTGTTGCCCAGGTGGGACTGACAAGTCTCTCATCCTTTGTTGGCACTTCCATCGCAACAGCACTGGCTGGTATAATGGTAGACGGGCTCGCCAAGTTCATGGCTCAGAAGAACCGGGGAATTTACGGTAAGGAGTTGTCGTGTGCTTACAAAGATTTCACAACCGAGTATGTGCTAATAGTTCTATACTGTAGAGCCTGAGTTTCGTCTCCCAATCCTTGCTCTTCTTACCACCCTCGGTGCCACTGGCTTTTTTGGCTGGGGCCAGAGTCTTCACAGCGCTGACCCATGGCCCGTCCCCGTCATCGTCTGTTTGGGGCTCATTAATCTGGGAATTCAATTCGGCGTCGTTGGTGTTGTGTCATACGTGGTCGATTCCCATCGCCGAGAGGCTGTTGAAGCTTACGCTATCATGAGCTTCATTAAGAATGTCTTCGCCTTTGGTATGAGCTTCTATGTCAACGACTGGGTTGCTACCCAAGGTGTAAGGAATTGCTTTTTTGTCATTGGCGGCATAACCGCTGCGGTTAGTATCGCTACTATTCCTATGTATATCTTTGGAAAGAAAGCTCGAAGCTTTGCATTTCGCCATGGGTCTCTTTTGTAAGATATATAATTTGTAAATATTGTTTAAGCTTCTATTTAAATTTACAGTCTTGTATAATGCTGGGAATTAACTGTATGTAACTCATTGCATTGGTCTCTGATGGTCTGATGATCGCTCAGTGGTTTTCCGTTGACACCTGCAGCAGTTTCGGTTTCCCACCAAAGTCCGATCGGTCTCCGGTCGATGTTTAGAATCTCGGTGCGATTTATCACCGGCCATGAGTAATCTCTTGGCTTCCTACATGGTAGTTGCCGATGGTAAAGAATGTTGAAACGCCACGCTGAAAAAATGGCGGAATGCGGTAACTTCAACCTTCCAGTGAGAGCCATATGCGTATGCCCATATAGGCGAGGGGTGTCTAGCCTTCGCCTTGGCTAATAAAGTTGACTCTTCCACGGCCCAAAAGGTAGATATATAGATCTGGTTTTAGCAGCCAGCAGGCCATGAGTGTACTGAGACTGCAGTAATTAAAGCATTCCATAGAAGACGAGTCCCTCATTTAACAAACGCCATTTTCAGCCGCAAACCTCTAAAATAACATGCCAGAGTAAGGAATACTATTCGATCCCTTGGAAGTTCTCAAGTATAAGAATAGGAGTGCATCACCTGTTTCCCATTATTCTATTCTATCATCCTCAATACTCTTACCTCTTTCCTACTATTTGGAGAACAATCTCGCCAAAATGCACATCCTCAAGATCTTGACACCAGCCCTTCTCATGTCCATGCCTCTGTCTCTAGCATGGGATGTTCTTCCGCATCCAACAAGCGAGGCTGACATCCAAGCACGTGATGGACTTGGAGACGAAGTAACTGAAATCATAAAGGAGGAGGCAGTTGACGCAGTCACCGGCTTTATCGTTAGAATTATTGTAAGGATGTAAGTACTCCCTGAGCCCCAACATACCTCCCAATTTTTAGATAGCAGAGGAATGCGACTTTACTAATATACCCAAAGTATCCTGAGGCGTTTTCTAAGAAGTAAAACGACACTTTTGACAATTACCGCAACGCCAACCGATCAGGCGACTGGGACAGAGACTGATGGGGGGTATGAAACATTTACCTCGATGATTACTGAGACAGTGACCCAGACATTGCCTCCTACTGCGACCTTGCACTGAGTTATTATGGGCTAGCTACTTGAGTGCAAATGGCCTTCATAGTTTTTATTCTTCAACAGATCCAGCAACAGTCTATTAAAGTCTTGAAGATATCTTGTTTGCAGCAGTTGCATAAATGCTGTGAAATCGCTCTTGGGTATCGCTGATGCAGTCATGCTCATAAATCATCTTCTGCACTTCTGGGCTTGCCCACTTGTCAGGAATGGCTGCTGGACCTGTCTCCGCAGCAGCAAACTGGCGGTCCCGCTCTTCTCGGCGTTTGCCTGCGCCTAAATGCAAGGCTTTAGCAGATTCAACCGCCAAGTCAACCAATGTTGACGTACGTGGCTTTCTGAGTAGTTCATAGACCTTCAGTGTTTTAGCGATGGCCTCACGGTCTTTTACACCGTTTGGGATCATGCTCAATGTCTCGGCCAATGTTGCAGCGTCTTCAATAGCCATCGCAGCGCCTTGTGACAGGTGAGGGAGTGTCGGATGGCACGCATCGCCCAGAAGAGCTACCGCACCACAGGTCCATGTGCTCAAAGGTTTATGACAGCGCAGTCGCCATTCCACAACATCTCCTTCAGGTACAAGGTCAAGAAGTTGACGCACGGTGGGCCCAAAATCAGCAAACACCCGCTTCATGGCAGTCTTGTCACCCAAGTTCGTCCATGTCGCGTTTGTTGCTCCTGCAAAGTTCACATCTGGCTGTGCCGTGGCAATGTTGAAGATGGTGTGATTGTGGATTGGATAAGCCATGATATGTCTCTTCTCGCCAATCCAACGTCGAGCCGCGTTGCTGTCCAGCATTTCAAGCAGGTCGGGATATGGCTCTAACTGTTTCCGCTTGATGAGAATTCTGTAGGCCGCTGTCCCAGTCTCTTGAACTTCCGCTGACACGTTGAGATGCCTGAGAATGGATTCTCTGACAGTGGACTTGATACCATCAGCGCCGATGAGAATGTCAGTCTCAAGCGTGTGCATCTTCCCATACTGGTCCTTAATGACGAACTTGACTTGGTTAGGACCGAAGCTCAGCACGTACTGGAAGGTATTCCTGAAGTGGAACCTGACACTAGGCTGTGACTTTGCTCCTTCATAGAGACCCTCAGCAAGCGAAGCGCGATGGCCCGTAAAATGTGGATAGCCGTATTTGTCTCCAATGTCTCTCATCGACACACGTGCAAGAAGCTTGTTGGTCGCTCCGTCGTGGATAACAAGTTCTTGGACTTGTGTAGCATCCTTTTTGATAGCTGAGTTGGCCCAGACACCAAGTTGATCGAGTATGCGAATCATATTGGGTGCCATTTGGATACCTGCGCCGACAAAACCGAGAGCTGGTGCATCTTCGAAAATATGGATTTCCTTGAATCCTTTCTTCGCCAGTGCCAGAGCAGCAGCCAATCCTCCCATTCCTAAGTCAACTGTTAATAAAGAACAGGCCCAGTTTGTATCATGAAAATGGACATACCCGCTCCGATAATAGACACTTTCAAGTCCTTATAATCCGACATTGTGGTCTATAAGAAGATCCTGCGCAAAATTCAAACACGAGCTACGAATGAAAATGGATAACTCTTTTGTCGTTGCGCAGTTAAGTTTGAGTTCCTTCATGGGTTACTTATTATTCATCAAGGTACCCTTGTTATTGACTTCTCTGTTATCTCGGAATTTTCGGAAAGAAAGACCTCGGTATCAGTTTCTGTCTGTCCCACACAGATACCCCGCAGCATCAATAGACATCGGTATTTGGGTCTATGTACACATGCTGCTTTGGGACCTTTAGTTTGCAGCTGAAAAATACCTTGCTACATGTTCTGGAGTAGCAATCGATACGTAGAGGGACGACCCGAAGCCCCACAAAGAAACTCTATTTCCCCGCAATTCTTAATTAGCTGAACCTTAACCCCACTAAATGCTCAAATCCCCACCAAACTGACACAGGCAGCTTGGTAAAGTCTAGCTTCGGCAGTTAGTTATCGGGCTCTTTATAAGTGATTTACAGAAAATGCCATGCCGCTTGTATTAATTTTGCAATTTTCAGTGCAACAGCTCCATCTAACCCTCTCTTGTATTATTTCTTGCTATTGAATACTCTAGCACATTTGTTGATTTGTTCCTGCAATGCCTACCCTGAACCGCCAAACATCCGCCCAGCTCCAACTGGAGGATAACCCTCACCGTGCTGCAATTGAGGATAATCCCTCCACTCAGCCGAAGGTTGGTGCGCGCGTATGGATTGCTATCTTTGTAAGTGGCCTTCTCTGGCCCCATCGGTTTAGCCAGAACTAATAGCGGCGACAGTCCATGGCTTTGTCCTTTGGGCCGGCTGTTGGCCTCCCATTTGTGTGCGTTGCTAGTATTGTTGTACAAATCACCCAAGAGCTTGGTGATCAAAGCCAGTTGCCTTGGGTTGTTGGTGCCTGGTCGCTTGCAACAGCATGCTCCTTCTCCCTTGGTGGTCCACTGAGCGACGTTTTCGGGCGTCGAATGATTATTCTAGCGGGCCAGGCCATTGTCCTTATTGGCAATATTGTTGGAGGAACTGCTCAAAATACCCGCAGCTTGATTGCGTCAGAGACACTTATCGGTTTCGGAACCGGATTTGTCTTTGTGTCATATGCTGGCGTGCCGGAAATGATTCCGAATAAATGGCGGTCGCTTGGCTTGGGGATCCTCGAGGGAGGTATAGCTTTTCCTTGGTAAGTCAGGACAGGTCTGGTGTTTGCTGATGAACTTCTGAAATACTGATATTCACTCCTAGGGCTGTGGTGAGCGTTCTTCTAGCCAATGCAATGTACAAGTACGCGACATGGAGATGGCTGTTTTACCTGGGCATTATTGTAGAGGCTATCGCCTTGGCTGGAACTGCTATCTTCTACTGGCCTACGACGCATCCCCGTGGAGACTACGACAAGTCAAGATGGAGACAGACCAAGGAAATAGATTGGATAGGCCTTGGACTATTCACCTCAGGCCTTGCTACCTTTTTAATTGGGCTAACTTGGGGCGGCAGTTCTCAACACCCTTGGGACGGTGCTAGTACAGTCACACCTGTTGTACTCGGGTTTATGGTTGTTGTTGCTGCATTTGGCTACGACTTCTACTGGGCCAAAGCCCCCATGTTTCCCCTCAAGCTCTTTTCCATCGTCCGTGGCTTTCTCCTTGTCATCGTCGTCTTGTTTATCGCAGGGATGAACTATCATGCATTTGCTGCCCTGCTTCCTCAGGGCTCACTTTACATGTTTACCACGGATGGCATCGACATTGGTGTTCTGGCACTCCCCAACACACTTATGCAGGGTGTCACTGGTTGTTTGGTTCCGCTTGTCTCTCACAAGATTGGCCATATCAAGTGGCAGTTTGTGGCAGGCACAATACTACAAGCAATTTTCATCGGGGCCGGCGCTGCAACTGTCAACCCAAACCACAAGCTGGCCTGGGCCTTTGTACCAGCCTTTGGCGTCCCCATGTTTGTTTTAATCACTATCTTGGGATACTCCATCGCTAGCTTGCATGTGCCCCATTCTCACTTGGGCGTGGCTATGGGTCTTCTCGGAACCTTTCGATCGGCTGGTGGTGCAGTTGGAAACGCAATATTTAACACCATCTTTCAAGACAAGTTCAGATCTTATGCTGGCGAGGAGGTCAGCCGCGCAGCCCTCAGCAATGGTCTCAAGGCTGAGGACTTGGGACAGATTATCCCAGCATCCATTCAGTACAACCTTGGCGTCCCCGGAGCCCTTGATCAAATTCCGGGCATGACTTCAGCAACCGAAGAGATTCTTCGTGAAGCAGTTCGGACTGCTTATGGCCGCGCGTTTCAGTTCGTATTTTATATTACTATTGCCTTTTCCGTTATTGCCGTAATAGCTGCCCTTTTCATCGAAGATCCCACTGCCTTCATGACGAACCACGTTCAGTCTGCTATGGTAGGAAGGGGCAACACGGCCGTAGTCAACGGGACTGAAATGAGTGCAGGAGAGACAACTATTGAGAGCTTGCACGAGAAGATTGATGGAAACACACCACAAGGAACGGACACAGCATAATCTAGCATGAAAGGGATTGATTATCATGGCACATAGGTTACAAAGAGATTGAATATCTACTCAATGACATCAATGGTCCTATACAGAAACAAAGCTTCTCCTATCTATTTTCCAAGGCACTGGAGGTAAGCAGCAGCTTTCGAGGCATGGGTGAATAGTTTCTACAGGCCGAGGAGGGGAAAGACGTGGAAGCCTTCCAGATCCTCAAAGTATCAGACAGAGGCTCCCCATCATTGTCAAGGGCTTGTAAAGGAAGGAGATTGAATAAGAATTAAACTTCTAGAATTCAACAAGGCTTCTGTCGCAATTCAGTGGGTTACTCCCTGCAGCTTCTGGGGAAATGATTGAAACTTATACCCGATAAGACCTTGAAATAGGTGAATATTGAGCAGCCCTAAAAAGTAGGCAAGGAACTATAATGGCCTATGGCCTGGTGTGATGGTAAGAAGAGAGTTGAGGGCCAAGCGGACGAGTTCAGTCTCTTGAGTAAAGCCTTATCGAAATATTCAACTCAAAACTTCAAGCAAACCCCTGATTTATCCCCGTTTCTTTGCGCACATGTCAAGTATCTCCCTAACTTGCGATTCCTCTGTAATAGGGAATGCATTTGTCCGTATCCAAATATCTTCCAGGCTATTCCTAGCAATTATCTCAAATTTCCCCTCTCCGACCCCCACTTCTTCCAATGATTGGGGCATACCCAGTGCAGATATAAAGGCTTCTAAAATGTCGCCCAAGCTTACTGCACTGAGGTCAAGACCGTTGCTAAGCAACAGTTGGTGAACTTCGTCTTCTTGAAGAAGGAGATCTCGCACCAGACCCTGCCGCTCCGAATTTGCGTTTTTCTTCAAGTTCCATCTGCATACAGCAGGGAGGAGAATACAGCTTGTCTCACCATGGCCAACTCCGAGTGGGCCCAGCTGATGTCCGATAGCATGACTCGCTCCAAGTGGGACGCCATTAGACACGGCGCACATGGAATAGACAACGCCTTGATGACACAGGTGACGTGCTTGAATGGAAGTGGCATCTGCTTTGCTCGCCAAAAGACCGCTAACAAGCTTCAAAAGCCCCTTTCTTGACCAGTCATCGCTCTTCTCATTGGACACAAGTGAGCAAAGAGTTTCAACACAGTGATCGACAGCTCTTATACCCGTACTAAGCCATACCCACTCAGGCGTAGTAAGGCACAATTCTGGGTCTTGGATGACAAGTTCTGGATCAACTTGCTCGCAATGGAAAGTTCTCTTAGCATGGCCATGGGACTCTGTTCCGCCAGCAATTGCTTGAAACTCGCCTCCAGAAAGCGAGGTTGGGATGTGAATGAGTGGAATAGCTGGTTTTAATATGCCGTCCCGCAGTACAGGATTACTTTGCGGTGTCCCCCACAGAGTGTTCATCTCTTCCTCAGTAGCAACCGAGTTGGCCAGGGCAAGCCGCACCAGCTTAGCCGCATCAGTAAGACTACCAGCACCCAGCGTGACTAAGCAGTCGACATCTAGGCCAGCAACTTCGTTGACAACTTCCAGAACCTCGGTGATTGGTGTATGGGGGCTGATGCCAATCCTTACTCCTACGACCCGGCTACCGAGGGCTGAGCGAAGACGCTCGAGTGAATCCGTGGAATGGGCTAAGGATTTGGAGCAAATCACATAAGCTCTGGAGCTAGAGAAAGTATCCCGACAGTGTCTCAAACAGGCTTCGGGGAATGGAACGCCATATGAGACTTTGGGTGAAGTGCGACCTTCGTAAGCCGGAACACAGACTTCGGTGCCGAAAGTAAAAGACATTTTCTCTGTCAACGAAGAATTATTCGATCAAGAATAGCATCTTTCAAAGTAGAGACCAGAGAATCGCAGCAACTCCATCCCGAGCAAGGGTTGGCATGTGTAACCCATCTCCCCACATAACCATCTTCTCCACATAAAGTACCGCGGAATGGATTTGACCCCATGTGGGCCGTCTAGAGATGGCATTAAGCCCGATGAAGGAGGAAATGTTTTGCTCATTGACAAAGTCGTGACTGTTGTAACGTTTTGATGCGATTGCTACTACCGATCTATGAAATTGAGAAAGAAACAATGGCAATCCTTGGAAAGCGTCTGCAGGCATTGATGACCAAGACATCCAATGATGTTGTTATTCTGTCAGCTGTTCGGAGCCCAATAACAAGAGGGTTCAAAGGCGGTTTCAAAGATGCATGGCCTGAGGACATTCTTGCACCGGTATGGCCGAACTGAATAATCTTCGGTGACCTCGGTGCTAAATTCCTTCCTAGGTGATGGCTGAAGCGGTGAGACGGGCCAATATCCAACCAAGAGACGTCCAAGATGTGCTCATAGGAAATGTCCTCGCGGAGCTAGGCTTTGCCAAAACAGGTCGAATGGCGCTCCTACATGCAGGATTCCCACCATCTACAACATTCCATACTGTCAACCGTCAGTGTTCAAGCAGCCTCCAAGCCGTCACTCATATGGCACATGCTATTCGAGCGGGCCAGTTTGATGTTGCGATGGCTGGAGGCGTTGAGAGTATGTCCAAGAACTATCAGACACGAGGAATACCCCACGACGTGGGACCGAGTCTACGTAACACAACGGTCAAATCAGCCGCAGATTGTCTTATGCCCATGGGAATTACATCAGAAAATGTGGCTACTCGATATGGCATTGGCCGCAGTGCACAGGATGAATATGCTCTACTTAGCCATACACGAGCGAATCAAGCCCTCGCTGCTGATAGGTTCGTGTCAGAGACTGTGCCTGTTGAATATACAGCCTCGGACGACGATGGCAACATGTCAAAGATTCGCGTCGATTCTGACGATACAATCCGAAGGAACGTGACTTTGGAAAAGTTGTCTCAACTTAAACCAGCTTTCCTTGACAATGGTAGCAGCACTGCCGGAAACTCGTAAGTTGTTTCGAGCCCTCTATAATTCCACCTCGTCTAATAAAACCGTCTCAATATGCAGGTCTCAAATATCGGACGGCGCTTCAGCGACCATTTTGGCCCGTCGATCATGGGCCATCGAGCATGGCTTGAAGCCAATAGCACGATTTCTCGGCACGCAGGTCGCTGGATGTGAACCTGATGAAATGGGAATAGGACCGGTTTATGCAATTCCTAGGCTCTATCACAATCTTGGCATCGAACAGAAGGACGTGGACATTTTTGAACTGAATGAGGCTTTTGCTAGCCAGACTTTGGCATGCATTAATAAACTTGGTCTCGAGATAGATCGCGTCAATCCTAACGGCGGCGCCATCGCTCTTGGACATCCTACTGGAGCTACGGGGACACGGCAGCTTTCCACGCTTCTTTCTGAGCTCAAACGGCAGGAGAAAGAGATTGGTGTGATTAGCATGTGTGCTAGGTAAGTGTAATAGGTTCTCCGCTCTGGTACGTACTGACAGTCTTTTCAGCACTGGAATGGGTGTAGCTTCTGCCATTATAAGGGAATAGTTAAAAATATGGGGTATTGACTACGGAAGTTGTAGCTAGGCCATGATATATAGCCCAGACGCAGATAGGGGTAAACGAAATATAAGGCAGCAGTGCTTCTGTGAATAATCCTTACAGTAGGATATATAGCTATCGGTATATTTTCCAAACCTGTTTGGAGTAATACTTCTTGTTATTTCTCTGCTTGTAACTCGCCATCGAGCATTATCTTCTCATTATCCACCAATAGCTTTGTTCTCTCTCAATCTCTCAATCTCTCTTGTGTCTAAACCCAGGACATCTCTCAACACCTCATCGGTATTCTCACCTAGTAACGGAGGCGGTGTTCGGATTGATGGCTGGGTTCTCGAGTACTTTACAGGGCTGTTGAGTACCTTCAACCGGCCACAGACAGGATGTTCAATCTCCTTTACCATATCCCGAGCCACAACTACAATTGGAGGGACGTTGTCAGCTCTTGGTAAACAAGTATGAACTTCTTCAAACCTCACCAGAGTTATTTGGAAGGTTATTGACGTACCATGTGAATGCTCCAGCGTATCTTTGATATCGTTGATCTTGGCGTATGCTAGGCCTGTGCCTTCAAAGATGTCGAGCCATTCTTGTGATAGCTTGGAACTGGTGATATCTTCTATCATCCTTTCGAGTACCTCCCGGTTTGCTACACGAGCTGAGTTGGTTGAGAACCGCTCGTCGCTGGCCCATTCTTTCATGCCCAGACACTTGCATAATATACCAAAAAGGCGGTCGTTAGCACCGCCTATCAAAATGTCTCCATCTTTTGTACGGAACGCACGATATGGAACGACAGATGCTGTGCTTGTCCGTCAGTTTTTCTTTCGATCCAATAATGGATACTTCTCAAGTTAACTTACGATGTGATGTTCCATATCGACCTCCGTCCCTCTCTCCTGTGATCAAGACTGATTGGGCCATGTTGGCCAGTGTAGCAACCTGGCAATCGCTCAAACACACATCCAAGGCTTGTCCTTGACCTGAGTGGCTCCTTTCAATCAATGCAGCTAATATGCTATTCACTGCGTATAATCCAGTAGTCAAGTCTGTCACTGCAACGCCCACTTTAACCGGGGGGCCGTCTCGTGGACCTGTGATGTGCATCAAGCCCATCTCAGCTTCGACCATTACATCGAAACCAGCACGACTGCTATAAGGGCCAGTTTGTCCATATCCTGTGATGCTTGCATAAATAAGCCGAGGATTGGCTTTGGCCAAACTCTCGTAGTCTAATCCGTACTTCTTCAAAGTTCCGGGGAGATAGTTCTCAACTATAACATCCACGTTGGCAGCGAGTCTCTGTATCAATCGAGCACCGTCCTTCTCTTTGAATGAGGCGGCTACGGACTTTTTGTTTCGATTGACCTTCAGGGTTGTTTAGTGAGCACAAACCTTTGGAACAACTTATTAAAAACAGAGAGAGCTGGGACTAACCGACAAATAATATGCACTCTCGCCTTCACCAGCTCTTCCATCCTTGTAAGGCGCAAATGGGGGTCCCCAGGCTCGTGTATCGTCACCTCTCGTTGGGTGCTCAATCTTAATGACATCTGCTCTATCTGTGAGTTAGACATTGCATATTGCATATTCCGACTAATTACCCTGTACTTACCCCAAGTCGCCCAGAATTTGTGCGCAGTAAGGCTTTTAACCTGTTATTATCCTTCTAAACTCTTCATAAAAACACCAGTGGCAAGTTACGTACCCCAGCCAAAACCCGGGATATGTCTAGAACCCTCACTCCCGTTAGTGGTAGCCTCGGAGTAGCAATTGTGGCATTGCGTCTCCGGCCCAAGCTCGAGCGCAAGAGTGACGTGAATAGTTTTCGTCGGACAGCTAACATATTCTTAGCAAAGATTTGAATTCATTTACTTGTCTGACATCCAATTTGGAACAAAAATTGCACGGCTAGACGATTGAAAATGACTTTGTTACCTGATCCTCGTGTTGATCCATGTGGGGCCTTTTGGATAGGATAACCTTCAGCTACCCTCCCACATAACGTGGGACACCTATGTGGGGCCGCTATCGCCGACTGTTCCTTGTCGCATCGATAACCCTTTGGTGAGAGCAACTTGTTCCAGGCAGATAGGTAAGAAAGGCTCTATTATGCGGGGTTCTTAATGAGGAAATACCAAAACAATTACTATAACGAAATCCAGCTCTCTAGATCGAAACCAAGTCGGTTTCCCAACAAACTGCCGATTTGAAAGCACATGATGAATTCAGCTCTGCGTGCGCGGACTCAGGTCCATCTATCCGCTTCAAAGCAGCGTTGGTTCACCAGCTCGGCTGGGCTACGTCGAATCAACAAAATTTGCCCTTCGGAAGGCGAGGCAATTCATAGATTAAAGAGCGGATCGACAGTTTTAGTTGGTGGATTCGGCTTCTCTGGAGTACCTGAAACCCTTATTGAAGCTGTAGCTGCGCGTCAAGACCTCAAAGACCTCACTATTGTCTCAAACAATGCTGGAATGCCCGGTGTTGGTCTTGGTACGTAAATGAACCGCTCTACTTTATATCTTACGCTTCAACTCTCATAGGTCGGCTGCTCGAGACTCGCCAGATCAGTAAAATGATAGCAACTTTTATCGGAGAAAACAAAGTCTTCGAAAAGATGTACCTTACTGGCGAGCTGAGTCTGGAACTAATCCCTCAAGGAACAATGGCAGAGCGTTGTGCTGCCGGTGCCGCCGGAATACCAGCATTTTACACACCAGCTGCCTATGGGACTGTTGGTAAGTCCGTTACGTAGGTTGTGAATCTTCCATTGGAGAAATCACTGACCATGACGATTGTCGCTATAGTGCAGAAAGGTCAACTGCCCGTCCGTTACAACAAAGATGGCTCGGTGTCGCTTATGTCACAGCCACGAGAGACAAGAGAGTTTCATGGCAAGAAATACATTCTCGAAGAGTCTATTTTTGCTGATGCTGCCTTGGTCAAGGTTCATAAAGCCGATAGGCTCGGCAACTGCACCTTTCGCAAAGCTCAGAACAATTTCAACGAGGCCATGGCTAAGAATGCAAAGCTGACTATTGTTGAGGCTGATGAGATTGTTGAAGTTGGCCAGCTAGATCCAGAGAGCGTCCATGTCCAGGGAATCTATGTTGATGTCGTCGTCCAGAGCACAAAGCCAAAGAAGATTGAGAAACTGACTTTTGCTCGAGACACACAAAGCAGCAGCAAAGGTAAGTGCAACATCCATAGATTACCCTTCAGGTTTCTATGTTCCTCAAGTCCATTCTATCCCTGCCCTTGCACGCAAGCTATGTATCCATTTACTTACTTTGTTCATTGTAATAGATACGGCGGCTAGTCTAAGACGGGAGCGAATTATTAAACGAGCCTCGAAAGAGCTCAAGGATGGCATGTACGTCAACCTCGGAATTGGAATGCCACTTGCAACACCTGGTATGCTTCCAGAAGGCCGCGAAGTCATCCTTCAATCAGAAAACGGCATTCTGGGAATGGGTAGATATCCCAAACCAGGAGAAGAAGACCCGGATCTCATCAACCCTGGCAAGGAAACCGTGACATTGAACGCCGGGGCCTCAACCTTCGGAAGCCATGAGAGCTTCGGCATGATTAGGGCTGGCAAAATCAATTTGACCATGCTCGGAGCGCTGCAAGTCAGCCAATACGGAGGTAGGTTATTCCCTCGTTCACCATGGCATGAGTGATGTTGACGTGGCTAGACTTGGCCAATTTTATGCTTCCGGGCAAGGTTAAGGGAATTGGTGGCGCTATGGATTTAGTCGCGAGTCCAGAGAAGACAAGGGTAGTTATTACTATGGTATGTTTGGCTTGCCGCTATTGCCCCGGAGGATTCAAAAGGTGGCTAATAAACATAGGAACATGTCGACCGTAATGGAAATCCCAAGATCTTGGAAGGTAGGTTACAGCTACTACTATAACTCTACCAAATGCTAACTGATACTCCCTGTAGAATGTACTTTTCCATTAACTGGTCCTCGATGCGTATCCAGAATTATAACAGATCTGGCTGTCTTCGACTGCACACCCGACGGACTGGTACTCAAGGAGGTGGTTGATGAGGTTGATATCGAGGATCTCAAGAGTAAAACAGGAGCTCCATTCAAGATTGCGGATGACTTGAAAGCCTACGGGACTTAACAATCCAAGACATGAGGCGAGAGAGATCAACCAGGTAGATCATTAATAGATTGCTATATAGTGCAGATCCAGACTACCCAGCTTCCGTTATGTCATTCAATATATATATTCAATAAGAGCCCAGGTGAAAATCTTTATCTCTCATTATTGAAATCTCAGACTTGATTAATAGCCATAAATATGAGATTATCCTGATTTGAGATTTTGTCCTAGAACTAAGATACCGAACAATTTGGCTCACTACTTGTCTTTGTATAATTCGGTTTTCTCACTATCCTCAGCCAATGTATCGTCAACCATACGCTGGGCTGAGCCCAGATAGTTAACAGGGTCACAAAGACGTTCCAGATCATCTATAGACAGGTACTCCGTCACTCGCTTGTCTTTCTTCAGCGTGTCCAGCAAGTTTGCACCGTTTCTGCTCTCGATGGTCTCTTTACAAGCCTCGTATACAATATCATGTGCGTCTTGCCTTCCAACATGTGGGGCTAGAGCCATCATCAAGGCCTCGCCAGCAATAAGGCCTCTTGTAGAAGCTAGGTTGGCTGCCATGCGCTCTTTGTCTACACAAAGACCGGATAGTGCAAATTCTGCCTGGTGTAAGGCACCAACAGCCATTACGAAGCTTTCAGGTATAGCAACCCACTCCAGATGCCATGGACCCGATGCTCGTTCAAAGTCAGATACCATAGCATCAAGAACGAGGCTTGAGTTGGACCGAAGGACCTTGGATGCAGCCAGAACTACTTCACTAGAGATCGGGTTGCGCTTCTGAGGCATTGTAGATGAGGCACCACGGTGAGGGACAAAGGGTTCAGACACTTCTCCCAATTCATTGGAAGACATAATCATCAGATCTAAGGCGATCTTGCCCAGTGAGCCACCGACAAGGGCCAGGAGATTGACTACCTCGGCTAGACCGTCGCGAGCAACATGCCACGTAATCAATGGATCGCCTAAGCCAAGTTCAGTCGCCAGCTGCTTTCGAACATTGATGCCATCAGGCCCGTCACCTAGAGAAGCCAGCGTGCCAGCCGCACCTCCATACTGAACAACGAGAGCTCGCGATTTCAACTGCTGAAGCCTTTCTCTGTGCCGATAGAAGCTAGAGAGCCACACTGCACACTTATAGCCAAAGGTTATTGGGAGTGCATGCTGTAGGTGGGTTCTTCCAGCCATTGGTGTATCACGATGCGCGACCGCCAGAGCTTGTAAAGCGGTTATGACCCCAGATAGTTTCTTCTCGACAATATCAAGACCTGACTTGATCTGAAGCACACTGGCTGTGTCCATGATGTCCTGGGTTGTGGCGCCCCAATGTAGATACTTGCCAGCAGATCCACACATGGCACTCAGTTGACGGACAAGAGGAAGAATGGGGTAGCCAACGATATCGGTCTCGTTTCGAAGGCGGTCCATATCAAGGCTCGAGGCATTGGCCTTGGAGGTGATTTCAGCAGCAGCGTCTTCAGGAATAACGCGACATTGGGCCTGAGCTCGGGCAAGGGCAGTTTCGACATCAACACATCTGTCGATGTAGGCTTGATCGCTAAAGATCTGCCAAATTGATCAGTCATCCAATTCCAAAAAGAGGGAAATAGCGTTGCTCGGTTTACGTACTCTGCGTATCTCGTCTGTACCAAATAGATTGCGAAAGATCACGGAGTCGATGGCGCTCACCGACCCAATAGCACGGCTGTAAGCCGGGGTTGACAACTGTATACGGGCGCTCGAGCCAAGTGCGAGGCATTGGGAGGTTTGTCGGGCGAGGAGTCGGTAGGGCTGGCGTGTGCGCATCATAGTTGTAATCATAAACCAAGAAACATCAAAAAGTCGAGGTAAATGAAAATTTCGGCAGACAAGCTCTGAGATGAACTATAGGACAACTGCCGTATATTCCGTGCTATGAATAGTGATGTGTGATGAAGTTCAGGTGGTGCCAGGTGATGCCAGGTGGTAGTGGACAAGCCCCGCATGGACTCCATGGGTGCTGCACATCTCGACATGTGGGATGGCTGACTTCCCCACATATTACATCAGATCTCCCACTTGAGCGCCCGTTAGTGGCTCAGTACGTCTGAGTGGCAGTGAAGTATATCTGATAATTAAAGGAATATTTGAATTTCGCTGAATATAAGAGGAGCGAGTTCAAGCATCTTTTCGTAACTCCCACTAAGACTCTGCTCTAAGCTACTTATCTGCCCGTACCCAACAATCTTACTATCAGCTTTTTAAATCAACACGACCTGTAAAGAATTCGATTAACAATGGTCTCTGCTGTAAACACGCGTGTACCAGCCACAGATCCACAAGCTGTCTTCCACTATACGGATCTCCAAAGAACCAAACCTACCCGCGAGAATGATCCCTACGAGTATCAGCCAGGATGGGGCAACCGGCATCAGTCAGAAGTAATCCCAGGTGCCTTACCTGTTGGTCAGAACAATCCCCAAGACCGCGGCTTTGGCCTATACACTGAAGGAATTACCTACTCCGCATTTGCAGCACCTCGGGCTATCAACATGAGCACTTATATGTATCGGGCCCGGCCTTCTGCTGCTCATCAAGGGTACTCAAGCATTGACACCAAGTCTCACATTGAAAATTGCTTCTTATCACTGAATCCTAAAGTTGAGCCGCTTTATCAACAGGCTGAATGGTCGCCGTTCCCATTGCCACAGGATAATGAAACAATCGACTTCACTGACGGCTTGCATACGCTTGGAGGCAGTGGCGACCCCAATCTTCGACAGGGCATTGCTGTATACGTCTATATGATCAACTCATCCATGGTCAACAAAGCATACTGCAATACGGATGGCGATTTTCTCATTACTCCCCAGCTTGGTATCGTGGACGTACAGACCGAAATGGGTCGTCTTCTCGTCCAGCCTGGTGAGATATGCGTTATTCAGCGTGGCGTTCGCTTCCGTATAAACCTTGGAGAGGGTGTTACAACCGCCCGTGGACATATTGCCGAAGTCTGGGGCTCGATATGGGAGCTTCCTGATTTGGGTCCTATTGGAGGGCACGGACTGGCCAACCCACGAGACTTTCTTTATCCTGTTGCACACATTGACGAAGATCTGCACGTACCTTTCCAGATTGTTGTCAAGAATAATGGGAAGCATGTTGCTATACATCAAGACCATAGTCCGTTCGATGTCGTTGCCTGGCATGGTAACTGCGTTCCGTACAAGGTGAGTGACCTCTAACGCAAAATAGATTTGAGACGAGAGATAATAACAATATGGATTACAGTACGACTTGACCAAATTCGTCTCCCAGAACAGCACATCTGTGGATCACACGGACCCAAGCATCAATACTGTCTTGACAGCAAAGTCTGTTGACCCGCATGTACCGCTGGCTGACTACCTTTGGTTCGGCCCTCGTTGGGATGTAGCTAGCAATTCTTTACGGCCCCCCTACTTCCATCGCAACAGCGCCACTGAGATGCTGGCTTGTATTTATGGCACAGGCCTTGGCAGGTCAGATGAGTTTTTACCTGGTGGCTGTAGTTACGAGGGTGGCCATACTCCTCACGGTGGGTTTGGTGACGAGTATATCACCGAGGGCGTTTTGCAGACAAACGCACCACGCAGGATCTTAGAGAGTAGGTTGAAATGTTTCGTTTTATAATGATGTTGGAACTGACTCCTCCTCCTACTAGATCAGATGACAATTATGGTTGAGTCATCGCGCACCTTTCTATTTACTGAGTATGCTCGAGAGATCTGCGGCGTCCTTCACAAACAAGCGACTGACTTCCGGGTCTGGGATAATCTACCCGACCGTTTCTCTGCCCATCCACTAACCAAGCAACTACGTGATCGTGCTGCACAGGACAAGGCCAATCAAAGAAAGGCCCTCGACTACTATCACTCCATTAACCTGTTGAACCACAAAAGGGATTACGCGACGGAAACTGTCACTGAAGCCAATGGACACTCGCATCAAGAAGAGTGAACCACCGTTCATGAGTCTAAGAACTATAGTTGCTTGTAATAAATAATGGTATATTGAATCCAGCTAGATTTTAGTCGCCACCTAAGCGATCATCGACATCGATCAGGGAGTCGCTCATTATTCGCAGAATATAACTCAGTTCCTTCGCGTTCCACTTGCCGACCTCTTCTAAGAGGCTAGCAAATTCCAGCAGGATCATTTTGGCAGCATTATATCCACCTTCACAGACAGTCCCTGAGAAGCTAATGATACCTCCATGTTTCACAAAGCAGCTTGCAGAATTATTCCACCGGTCATTGATATCGTCCATGGGTCTCGGTGAGATCATTGCGGCTGGGTCATCCAAAGATGTCCAGTCTATCTCTTCGAGTAGTTCGAAAGGCTCTGCCTCAGGATTATCGTGCGGTTCATTTGGCTGCATCATAAACACATAGAGCCCAAGCACAAGTGCGGCCCTAAATAGAGACATATCAGAATGGAGCATGATACCGTCGTTTGCACGCCGGCGACCCATGGCGATGTAGATACCAGCCGCATGGAGGCATGCTCGCCGTGCGTACCAAGTTTGGCTCCAGTTGGAAATCTCATGCAAAGCCGTATACGCGCTCTCAGCTCCATCGCGGCCGGAGGCAAGTTCAAATATCTCTATATCAGCCAGTAGGGTAAGATTCAGGAAATGCCACAGTGCAATGCAGTTGGGATTCCTGTATCTGAGGAATCTTGAGTACCTGATATATATATCGCCCAGGATGCGCAACATAGAATTACCAGACTCGTTTGTCGCGAGGATACACCCCGATAGCTGATCCATTCCCTTCACATCGTTGTTACTCTCAATAGATAGCCTGGATCTCGAGGCTCTTTCTCTCTGGTGGTGGAGAATCCGGATCCAAATAGCCGACAGCAAGCCAGTCATTCCAATAGGTGAGGTATCTTGAGGTGGTGTCAGATTGAGAGATGTCACATACATCTGTATTTCTATAGGCTCAGTTGTTGTGCTTGCTCCGCTCTCTTGAAGCCCTCGCCACGACTTGGCCGATGAGGACCGAAAGAGGTTAATAGAGGCTGGCATCTCAAATAGCACCACAGACGTACGGATGAGTGGTTCGGCATTCAATTTGGACGCCCACCAAGCATCGCACATTATCAGTGTTGCAATCAATCTTGATACACACAGGTCAGCATAAACCGATGGTTAAACCCAGACTTGGAGTTTCCATACCTCTTAAAGCTCTCGGTCCGGGCCCATGCCTTCCAAGCCTGATCATCAATCTGCATCGGGTCTTGACATATTCTTGTAGATCTCGCCGCCTGCAGTAGATTTTTCACACTGGAGGAGGCCGGGCGTGGCATTAGTAATCCTGACATCTGTACCAGCTACAGAAGTCTGTCGTCAGTTTCATGCACGAGGCAGGAGAAGAGGTCGGCTTTAAGACATTACGTTGATAAGTTGGTGGTAAAGCATCTGTGGCAAGAAAGGGTCCCGAGCACACTGCCAAGCTTCAAGTTAATATTGGGTGATTGGCTCTTAATCTCAGCAGGCAGCGTACATGAAGTGAGCTTGTTGACCAAGCCATGAGAAGCAATGTTGCAGACACGAGGCGCTCTATAAGCTGTGCTGACCCCCCTAGGCCGAATGAGTGTGTAGCCAATTGTGAACAGCACCTCTCAGTTGTTGCCTGAATGTCATTGAAGATCAGTCAACTAGGTGCTTTTCAAGGGCAGAGGAGACAGTGATATTACAGGTAAAAAGTGTAATGTGAACGGTTTCACATGGGGAGAGTCGAGGAGAGTGAGCCCCAGAAGACATAGTGAAAATACTATCGAGTTGGATGCTGACTTAGCCGAAAATGTCGGCTGGTGAATAAAGGGGACAAGTGAGTGTGGCTGTCTGAAGGCGATAGTTAAGCCAAGGTTGAGAAGCCGAACAGGTAAAAAGTCAGCTGGGTTCGTGGAGCCTAATGAGCCAAACTCGCGTATAAGATCTTGTCTTTTCTCGTCGTCCATTCCCCATCTAGACTCGTTCTCAATGCCAATCGTGGGGTTCGGAGATGACTCCGAAATAGAGATATCAGTGCAAATGTTATCCCCGCGATAATCTACTATGTCGTCCCAGACCTTGGATGCAATTTGACTGGCCTCGTGGGTTTTGTTTCTGGGCCATAATGCTGCTACGTGGGCGAATCGCTCCAGTGGGATGCTACTCACAGGGTCATTACCGGATGTCTGAGTGTCGCGGACTGTTGTAGGGGAGTTTCCGCCGAGATTAAAGTCCAGAAAGTCCAGGGAGCTGAGGTTCGGCTGCAATAGGTCAAGACCTCCAGTATACTGAAGTGCATTATCCAAATATGGGTTGCCGTTTACTAAGTTACGAGTCAGTAAGTGACGATGGTAATCGAAGTTGGTATAAATACTAGTTTGGCCAGACTGGCACTGTAGAGAAGTCGGTCTCTCGCCAAGTGAGATCTCCGGGCCTAGAAACTCAGCATTGGCAGTAAGTAGGGTAGGCGTAGTTGTTTCCAAAGCCGTCTCAACCATATCATCTGCGAATCTGAGTGGAGATGCTTCATCACCGTGATCAAATGGTGCAGGATAATTATTCATAGCTTGCCCATCAGGATGAAGTCGCTCTTTTATAACCAATCCGGCAGAATTTGTTGACTCAGTTGACTGCTCGTGGAGAGCCTGAAGCATCGATACCGCTGCCAAAGCATCAAGGTCTAAAGACATGGCTTGTTGAGCTGTCGAGCTAGACTGAGCTCCAATAGAGATGGGGCTATAGCTCCCTTGTTGCGCTGCATCGTGAACCTGCTCTTGTTGTTGAATGGCTTCGGTCTCTGCCTCGAGCCCAGGGTCTGACTCTGACTGCGACGTGGAATGCAGGGTAACGGAGTCAGTGGGTAGACTCTGTCGGCGGTGGCGACTTTTGTAACCTGTAGCGATATCGGAGCTTCTGCGTCGAGTATGTAATGAAGAACTTGGATGGAAATATCTGACGTGGCGTAGTAGGACATCGCTGTTGCAATAATTGTCAGCAATATTCAGATTTGAAGATCAATTAAATCGACTATACTTACCTCCGCGCGTAGCCGCGACCGCATGTGTCGCAGCGATATGGCTTCTCCCCTGTATCTATAGTATATGTCAGTCTTTGAACTACTTGTCTACTTTATTTGTCGAGATATGGTCGCTTACGAGATCGCTCGTGTCGAAGAAGATGCTCAGTTTTGTGGAATGTTCGGTGACAGTATGAGCAACTTTTCATGGTCTCATAAACCAACAGGCAAAAATAATGTCTTTAGTGCCGTCAGTCAATGGGGGCAGCGCAATGAGGGGCAACGTTGAGATACTACTCAGTACCACCAGGTATAACAATTTGTCTCGATATGCAAGAACTGATAATTTCCCTAGCTATGGATCTGACAGTGCAAACGCGAGAAAGAGGGAGGCTCTGGCTCCTGCATGTAGTTTCAGTGACAAGTTGTCTTTTTCCTGTTGCACAGGTGAGACAGTTCGGATCTTGCTAACGTTGATGCGGTGTGTATCCGTATATCCGTAATTACTCCACTTTGAATATTACTACCGCTCCATCTGCCGAAACCGATCCGGGGTAAAGGCTCAAAACTAGCCAATTGTAATGTCGCAAGATACGCTGATGACCAATTACCCCGCAATTACTATAACTAAGTTCAATATATGCAGTTATAGCTCAGTTAAGACGGGCGCAGGTTAGTAGAGACAAGCCATGCTTGTATTCCTAGTCTATGTGGGGCCGAGACAGCTGGATGGAAGTTATTAACAGACGTCATGTGGGACGCCCGTTTGTCTCGACGTTCCTCGGCACAGCTTAGATAAGATAAGATTAGATAGGCCGAAATACAATATATTGCAAGTAGGTACCCTATACCTTCCTCATATTAATAAATACCGCCGGCACGAATACATACCTTGACTTGGAATAATGTCCGATGCCAGATAGTAATAATAGTACTCTTGTCAAATGGGTAGGAAAATATCTCCTATTATTGGTTGCTGTCAGTCAGTCAATCCTCCTCGTGTTATGTTGGTTCAGATAGGCAAAGAAAAATATTAGCCTGTATATACACTAATAACGCCCAGATAGCTGGACAACCGTCGCCCCGCTCCTCCAGAAAGACCAGCTAAACTACCACACTTTTTAATTCGAATATTGCAATTACATCGGTAAATCCAAGTGTTCTCGGCATGCTGCTACTAGTAGTTAGGCTGGATTAACTTGCTCAAAATAGCAGCCTGGTTAGAGTTTGTGAGTGGTACTTAATTACTTGAATGCTCTTTATACTATAAATAAGAATGTACAAGTCGGACTATTTGGAATATCTTCAAAAGGAGATTTTCTAGGACAGATGGTCGGGCTACATCTAGAATTCCATGTGCTTATGTGCTCACGCCGGGATATACTTAATCCTTACACGATTGTCGCTTTTGTCGCTTTGCATCTACTATGGTAGGAGGCATAAGTAGAGGCTCTCTCTTACGATTTGGTATCCCACTCTTTAATATTGTTGCTGCAAGCTCGGCTATCTATCGATAAGATAAGCCAGCCTATCAGCTCATTGGCCAATCAAAGCCTAATACTAAGTGACTAAGATACCTAATTTAGCTAGATCTACTGTGCAGCTAGATATCTAACACAGTAGGTCTCCCACTGACTGACCCGCTTTTCGTAAGGAGGGGGCCTCTACTTATGCCTCCTACCATGGTAAGCATAAGCCGGGAATTACCTGTCTCCAGACTTGTCCATCCACGTAAACCTCACTCTAGCCCAGACTCGGAAGTTCCACCATGGCACCCTGTACTCTTTGCCGCGACTTGCAGAAAAGAGAGGATGCAGTGCGGGTCGCCTTTGACTTTTTGCCATCTGAAATCTCAAGGCAGACAGGTTGCAGCATCTGTACCGTGGTTCATGAGGCGATTACGAAAATGGAGGACGGTGAATGGCAGTTTTCCGAGCATGTGTCTCGTGTCTACGCTACGGCTAATGGAGAAAAGGATGAGACCCTCACGCTTGAGGTGTACTTCAAAGATGATCGACCAAAACATACCCTTGAGCTATACTTCTCTGCCGCTGATGGCGATGCTTCGGTATGGTCTATTATTCTAGCTTCTTTAAGAGAGACGGTAGGCAAACATCCGGCAGACAAACTCAGCTCCTCCTCGGTCAGACCTCGGTTTTCTATCTCAGGGCATCCTCTTTCGGTTGAAGGGCGAGCATGGTTGGATGCACGCCTTGAGAATTGCCTGAAATCACATGAATCTTGCCAGAGCAAGACTAACGTGGTTCTTCCTAAGAGATTACTGTATTTCTCTCGGCAGTCTTCAGGTAATGTCCAAGTCCGGTTGTGTGAGCCCTCTGAGTCAGCCAAGACTCTACCAGCCAACCAACAGAGGTACGCTGCATTGAGCCACTGCTGGGGCGACCACCAGTCCTGCATCACCCAGGCCAGCAACATCAGTGCCCGCAAAGACAGCATATCATGGTCACTCATCCCAAAAACCTTCCAAGACGCCATCAGGTTCTGCCTTGAGCTTGAGATACACTTCCTCTGGATCGACGCCCTTTGCATTATTCAGGATGATCATGCTGACTGGGAGACTGAGTCCGCCAAAATGGCAGATATCTACCAAAATGCCTTCATCACCCTGGCCGCGACGCGGGCTTCTTCTGATCGCGGCGGCTGTTTCAACGAGACCATACAACGTGTTCCTCAATATACATTAGAATCCTCTCTTCGTGGGACTACCCAGAAGATCATGGTTCGCGAAAAGCTGACTCACTGGGAAATGCCGCCGACGCAGCGATCCAAGGACCTCCACCCGCTACTCACCCGAGGCTGGGTATTCCAGGAGAGAATCCTATCACCTAGAGTAGTGCACTTCTCCAGCCGCGAGATGATATGGGAATGCAGGCAAGAAGTGGCTTGTGAGTGTGGAAGCATGGAGACTCGTGCCATAGAGCGGTTTGATCGTGTCTTTGGCGGGAGCGGTGCCGAGGATGACAAAGCCTATTTGGCCTTAGACAACAAGTCGAAGGGGCCATCTGAGTTCGAGTTCAATACGCTCCAAGAGTTCTTGGACAGTTCCGTTGCGTTACATCGCCCATTTTCCGTTCCCTGGCATTCTAAACCTTGGACTCCTATTGGCACCGGGCCTCTCCAAGTCACAGACCTTCTCATCACTCCTGATAACGCTACGTCAAGCGCAAGAGGCCTGAAGCAAAAACTATGGATGCCTGTCCAAGAACGGCGTCGGTCGGAGGGCGAGAATTATCCAGAGAATGTCGTATCAGAGTCTGGCTGGTTTCGATATCCTTGGCCTCGATCTAAGGAAGAAAATGGCTTTTTCTATCATATCGATGATCAAAGGGAGTCTTCAAAACAGTGGCAGACAGTTTTGGGACACTATTCCTCGCTCAAGCTGACCAAGGAGTCCGACCGCCTTCCAGCCCTTTCAGGGTTAGCATCACGAGCAGCGTCACAGCTGGGAAAATACTACTGCGGTCTTTGGAGCAATACTTTTATTTCGGACCTTTTATGGAGAGTAAACACTCTCCATGAGGGTGTCAATCGGCCATCGCGGTATAGAGGTCCAACTTGGTCCTGGGTGTCCACGACTGGTGCTGTCAGGTACTGGGAGCAGCTCGGCGTTAATATACGTCGCCGAGGGCATAGTTACGATTCTCTGATTGAAAGGATGAATCCATATTTCGAGTCCTGGAACATTCAATTATCTGGACGAAATCCTTTTGGCGAGGTTGTCTCAGGGAGTGTTGTGGTCTGCGGCTTTCTGCAACAGGTTTGGCTTCGCTATTCCTACTTCTACAGGGAATCAAAAACCTTAACACGAACAAGAGTCCATGACCCTCTCAAGTACGAGATACAGACAGCCCCGGGAGACCATCCATCACAGCAGACGTTCTTTGCTGACTACGTCTTATCAGACCCTGGCTTAAATTGCATTATGGAGAATAAAATGCTGTATAAGTTCATGGTGCATCCATATGTCGCCCTGGTCTTGGACAGAATTAATGGGAATATACAAGGAGTTCCTGTCTTTCGGAGAATTGGGATTGTTCGGCAGCCGGATTCTATACTCGAAGGGTATGGCGGTCAGCATAACTGGATGGAGGGGGCAGAAATATTTCGAATAGTTCTTGGCTAATATCCAAATGGTGCCAGCTGCATCCTCCTACAGAATCGCGCCTAGAAGTTATGGTCAAAGCGAGGAGAGTGGAATGTTATTCAATATGTCAAAATATCTCGGTCTGTGCTTAATACGTCTTGTACTTCAGATGGAATCTCTGAAAGCTGAGTTAGTAATACCGCTGCTTCTCCACCAACTTATAATACCGGCCAGCTAGAGCCATCCTAATTCTCTTTCCGAATAAAAGTAGGGGGAGAAATGTCATGCCTATAGTAAAGGCAAGGCATCCTAAAATGACGAACATATTCGACAGTCCCATGTTATGCAACCATGGATTGACTGTGAAGGGCATGGCAATACTGAGGGCGTTGCGAAGAAACGCCACACTGATGAAGGCCTCTGGTGTAAGCTGTGAATAGTTAGAACACGTCGTGAGGCCGAAAGGAGGGAAGAAAGGTTGTACTTGCCTCATAATAAGTGTCAATGACCATGGTGAAGACGATGTTACCCACAGCGCTGAAGCCAAATCCGTACAGCGCCCCCCCAATACTAGGATAGATCCAATGCAAGCCCTTTGAAATGAGTCAGTAAATATCTTCTCGACAGGACATGAGAGCACTCACGCGCGCGGCTGTGGTACCATACATGATGAGTCCTCCAGCCATGGTGAAGATGACAGGCAAGAGGAGGTGAAGTCGCATCTCAGGCTCAAACAATCCGCCGTTTCTTTGCGCAAGAAAGACAACCACGCGATCCGAGAGCAAACCTGTGTAAGCACTGCCTAGAATAGACCCGACCAATGGCCCTAAGAGCATGTTTCCCAGTCCAGAAGCAGTGAACAGATAAGGCGGCGCCGAAAAGACAATGGGACTTGTCGCTGAATAGAAGACTAGCCAGCAGACTGCCGAAGCATACTGTATGGCGGCGAAGAGGACATGGGGCAGAAGTACGACAGAGGCCGGCGCCATGAAAAGCCTCCACAATGACTCGGACGTGGGCGTTGCAAAGCGCATGTTTTGGAAATATGTATTTTTGGCAATTGGCGGCTCCCGAGACACAGTGTCGACGACCTCGGGCTCGATTGGCGTTGTTTGATGCTCTACGTTCTCCCCAGAGAGATTTTCCATCTTATGCACCTGCAAAGCTGCTAGATGATGTTCTGGTGAGCCGTCCAGCACGCGTATGTATTTTGTCTCCTCGTAGCCGAATAGGAAAATGACAGCGAGGATAGTTTGGGTTATTCCAAGGGTATAGTAGCACCATCGCCATCCATGAGCAGCAGCTTGCGCACCTGCGGCGACAGGGGTGAGGAAGCCGCCAGAGATCACAGCGAGTTGGTAAAAGGCATTGGCTCGACCTCGCTGGTGTATAAAGTACAAATCGGCAATCTGGAGAGATCCACTATGAGTATAGTTGTCCCGTGAGTGATCTCGAGGGCCTTACCGTCATTTGGACCACCGTCTCGTTGATTGCACCCGCCCAGCCGACAATGATGCCAGTCAGAATCACCTCGGCGTAAGTCGTGCGTTTAGCCGTCCACCAGCAGCCAGCAGCCATGACTGTAACAGAGATAATGTATGTCGATCGTCGCCCGTACTTGACGGTCAAGGGTACGAAGAGCGCACATCCGGTGGCCAGGCCAGCAAGGTTGGCCGACTGTCCGTGCTGGAATGCGGTGATGGGCAACTTCATATCTTGCGCCATCTGCGGCCAAAGAACCGGCTGAATCATGATGCTGCCAACAAGCCGAAAGTCAGTGGAGAGATCGCGTGAACTCGAAAGGTTGAAGGCTCTCTACATACGATGTGAAGCTCGCCAGAGTGGCTGCAAGGACTAGAAGAAAGTTGAAGCCTTTTCGCCATTGACTCCAATTCTGCAGGATAACGAGCCATATTAGACTACATCTTTAACACGTAGGTATGAAACAATCGCGTACCAGCGGATCATTCGGATCATCAGACGGTGGCGGCATCAGAACAATCTTGCTTGTCTCGGCTGCATTTTGCCCTGAGAAGCCAATCAATTAGTCAGTTCTTGCCAAGAGCAAGAACCCAAGCAGGTCCAGCGGGATGTCTTACACTCCATAAGCCGGATGGTTCCAGGAGGAAATTGACGATCCATTATCACGATGGGTTGAATGGAGCACGGTGCTTGAGCTCGCTCATGCCATTGTAAATGGCACCTCGGGTGTGCTCAATTTATTAACAGTTTCCAGATAGAAAATAGATCCACCGACAGAAGAACTGTCATTTGGCCATTCCGCATATTTAATAGGCTGATAAGCGGAGAGGTGAGGGGCTAAAGTTCGGAATAATCATCGGAACTAGTACTTCGGAACACTCCGTAGACTATATGAGAGTAGGTAGCGCAGGCTGAGCAACGTAAGAAGGAATACAGTTATTTGCATAATATAAGCTTATATAGAAGCTTTTACTACTAGTAACTAATTGAACCTTAATAAGGCTTGAACACTCCGTAGACACTGCTCTAGTACTGCCCCAGAGAGGAGAGGTGAGCAACCAAGGTTCGGAATAGTCATTGGAACACTCCGTATAACCGCCCATTCCGGCCCATTGGATTCAAACTTCATACTTATGGGCTTTCCGGTTCCGTAAAGACTTCTAGTCCCGAGAGTGGCTATATGCCGCCTTTTCTGTCCTACTTATTCCACATATCCTATTTCCTTTTGCCCGGCCATGCCTTTGTAATCTGGACCAATAGCACCGTGTATTTCTACTCTGTACGAGCTACCGAGCTTGCAACAATGTCTTCCACTTTGGCTGCTGCCTACCACTCTGGCAATGTTTATACCGTTTCGGAGGTCCAGCCTCGTGCTGAGGCGTTTGTAGTCTCTGCAGACGGCCTGTTCTCAGCAGTGGGCACGAATGCTGAGATCCTACAACTTGCCCGCGAGCAAGGGATACCGACCGTCGACCTCAGGTCTCAGTTTGTGATGCCCGGAATTCACGACGCCCATGTTCACCTCCTCATGTCTGGACTATCGAATTTGTCTCACATCAAACTAGGAAACGATCCATCCAACCAAGACGTCGCAGCAAAGCTCCGGGCGCCGGAGTGCCAATGCCAATGTCCCCATGCATACGGCGACTGGCTAGTCGGAGACACTTTCAAGATCCAGGACTTTGATAGGTCATCACTGGATACGGAGTTCCCTGAAACACCAGTCGCCATCCGTGGAGGCGTTGGGCATGCCATGTTCATGAACACAGCAGCATTGAAACGGGCTGGCTACGACACGGAAGCGGAGCCCAACGGAAAGATGTTCCGGTATTTACGCCGCCAAGACGGGCAACTTACAGGGGAAGTGGCTGAACGAGGCATGGAAAAGGCTCTGCTGAGCATACCCAAGCCAGACATGCCGCACGTCAAGCGGTGCATCCAGAGCTCGCTGCACATCCTTCGCAAAGGTGGCGTCACTAGTGCTCAGGAAGCAGCCACTAATAGTGTGATGCTCAGGGCTTTGAATGAGCTCGACGGCGCGAGGGAGCTCAAGATGGATGTCCAGACTCATATCGCTGTTCGGCCTATGTGGCTGGCTGAGGAGTCAGAAGAGACCATCGACCGAACACTTGAAGCAGCAGAATCATACCGGTCGGAGCACGTCCAGACGAATTTTATTAAACTCATGCTTGACGGCGTCCCTATGGCACCATACTTCACGCACTGCGGATTGACCGAATCTGGTCAAGTAGACGAGAGCAAGATTATGGTTGATAACCTAGCCGACCTCGTCACTGAGTTCGACGCAAAGGGTTTGACATGCAAGATCCATTGCACCGGTCAAGGTAGCACGCGGAGAGCCTTGGACGTATACGAAGCCTTAAGGAAGTCAAACCCCAAGGGCCCGAGGCACGAAGTCGCCCACTGCAACGGCGTCCACGACGGCAAGTGTGCAATTATATTGCAGAGGTGTATCCTAGACTAACCAAGCCTCCTGCTTGTTTACAGATGACTACCCCAGGTTCAAGAGTCTGGGCATAACTGCTGAGATGTCACCTTCTCTTCTTTTCCCGATCCCAACCATTGCAGCACCGGATGGGCTTGCAACGTGGGATTTTGCCAAGATGATCAAGCATGGTGCCCACATCACTATTGGAAGCGACTATTTCAACGAAGATCCCTCGCCCATGGAGCCCTGTGCCGCCATCGTAGATAACGTTATGAGTGCAGTGCCGCCTTCAAAATCTACTTACGATCGAGACGACAAGAAGCGAGCGGCAGGTGAAGCTATCATCCGAATGCTGACGCTGTCCGGCGCTGAAGCCATTGGGAGAGACCACATATCAGGGAGCATAGAAGTGGGGAAGAAGGCCAACTTCATTATGGTAGATCGTGACCTGAGCAAAGCTGAGTTCCGAGGTGCCCGTGTGTTGGGCACCTGGTTTGAGGGTGAAAGAGTGTGGGATTGGGAAGAGAATTAGCTATTGATGTCATGTGCAATGTCTAGGACAAAAGCGAAACCGACGCTTGGATTATCGAGCAGGTTAATGCTATTAGCAAGCCATTGACCTCGAGGTTGAGAACTAGGTATCTTTGCTTGACTATTTCAACAACGACATGGTCAATACTGGAAAGCGCGTGTTCTTGGCGTGGTTCACGCAGTAGATGAATTAAGCTGGAGACATTAACTTTATTGTTTACTATATGCCTCCTGTGCTCGTGCAGAATGTTGGCATAAGTATTTAAATATTTCAAGTTCTCGGAGACTGTAATATAATGTAATATAAAATTCAGTTATGCAATTGGCGTGTGATTTAAATACCCTACAGGGACTTCCTGCATTGAGCTTTCACGCCGCGCCCCAACTAAATCAGGCTGCTGCAGAGTGAGACGATGAACCCGCCTTAGCATCAGGGTTAGGTGTAAGCGTGAAACCTCGTCCATGGAAAGACTTGCCAAGCGGTCCTGTTGTGGCTTCCGGGTTTCCTGTTGGCGAAGGACTATTCTGAGACGATCGATTGCCTCCCGTTTGATGCAAGCTGATTGTGGTGAAGTCTTGGGAGATTTGCTGAAGAGATTGTTCTTGGAAATGCCCACCAGCTTGCTTGAGTCTCGAGCCAATGCCATGGTTCTTTCCATTGAGTGGCTTGCCGTCCGTCGAAACCATGAACTGAATGGTATCATCGCCCTCCGCGTGGTTCTCGATGTTACTGATATTTTCCTTCAGGTAAGTCTCGACATTCGAGCAGAAGTTCAGAGAGTGACGTAGCGCATCAGCTTCGGCGTTGAGGCTATCAAGTAATAGCTTATCGTCTGGTGACATATTCCTTGGTGAACCAGGCTCAAGCCCTTCAGATAACTTCTGGCGGTGCCTCTTTAGTCGTTCAAGTGCAAACCCAATGTAGTCTTTACAGCCACTGAGCCCTTCGCTGACGAGCTTATTCGAGGGTGGGTGCGGGCTGAGAAGGTCGGGGGCCTGCCCTTCTTCCGTGGTAAATTGAAGCTGGATTTGCTCTATATGCTGAGAAAGTTGAAGGCAGAGCTGAAGACCCTTTTCGGTACTAATACGTTCGTTTTCTATGTATTTAACCGTCTCTTCATCAGTCTCAGAACTGACAACAGCCCGGCTGGCGAGAGCGTCGAGCTTCTCCTTAATGTCGTCCAGATGTGCCTCTAAATCAATAGTTGCCGTCTCAATCACTTCTCTGCAAGATTGTACGGCTTCAACAGTAATAGTAGATGTGCGGCTGGGTAAGACGAAAACAGATTAGTTTGGCGGCACACTATCGTAGATGCTGATACTTACAGGTTCGCAAAGCTGAGAGCAACGGCAATTGTGGATTTATATCCAATGAGCTGCTGCCTAAATCCTTCGATCCCGTCTCCGCCCCTATACTTGAGCTTAGCCCAGTCTTTAAAACTGGCTCGATCTGGGCTAGACCGCGAACTGAAGGCTTTCAGCTCCCGCTCAAATTCGCCGCATGAACGGCTGCATTGCTCCAATGTGACTTTGAGGGCTGAAAGATCCACAGCGACGTCACCTTGAGGTGCTTGACAGAGTTCTTGAAGCACTGTACTTAAGTCGGCTAGTTCCGAAAGGAGGTCTCTAAGCTGACGTGGGAGGCTTCGAAAACTTTCCACCGTCTCTTTAACCTTGATGACAGATTTATGTGCGAATCCCGCCAAGGTCAACAAGCCAGATAAAAGACCAATAACTTCAGCCATTGAGAAGATAAAATAAGATCTACCGATATCGATAGACTGATCTCGTTATATCTGTGTGAAAATCAAGGTATTTGTCAATTTATAGATGGAAAGAAGGTTCTCAGGCCGACGGAAAAAAATATGCCTCAGCCTAAATGCATTGCCGCGCGGCTGGCGTTTAGCTAATACTTGGACGTGGCTGGCCTCAGTATCCACCTTGGATAACATTAGTCCTTGCTTACGAAGAGGTCCACTTTTTGCGCAGCAATGGCCCAAGCAAAACGCCCCAGAGTCTTGTAAGAACAATTGGGTAAGCGAAGCCCGTTAGAAGCAAGACCATAACATTAAATGAAGAATTTCTAAGCTTCCAAAACCTTCCTTTTATGCCCGAGTCGCCCTGCGGCAGTTTTGGGTTTTAGCAAGTATTCATAGCTATTAAACTGAATGCTCTATGTAAATGAACTTGTCAATTAATTGACCTCTGTTAAACCGGATGCTCTGTGTAATTGAACTTGTTGATTGATTGACCTCTATCTGGCCTCTCTCTGACCTCTCTTTTAGGCAGTTATTTAGCCCTATTCCTATTTAAGGTCTATTGAGCTCTGTCCCGGGCTGTACTACGAACTTTGTATTCGAATTCTAGGAGTGTCTTGATTGTTTGTAAGGCTAGGGAACCTGTTGCACCGGTGACGAGTATCCAAGAGCCTTTGGTACAACTGATTGTATAGGCATGGTCACGGGGCAAGTTGTTCTTTCAGTCTCTGGTTAATTGCGAAGTTGCGACATATCACTGCTGCTACTGATAGGGAGATAGTTATATTTTTGAAATTAATTCTCCGACATGCATGTATGGGAGCTAGGTGGCCACGGAGCTTCCGGAAGATCCCATATCGGATACATGTCAAGGCGTGGTTTATGAAATAAGACTAATAGTAGGACATGTTTACTCCCAAAGTCCCCAACCAAACATCATGACCCGCTACTAATCCTAGCTAGGAAATACACTGCGCTACTTATCCGACCCTGGCCGGGTGGATATGTAATATCATCGAGTCGGTACTGTTTAAATCCATTCCGTTGCCTTAATATATTAAATGCAGAAAGCGTGTCAAGCCTAAGCGGAACGGCGGAGAAACAATCTCGAGAAAGTCGGACTATAACTTCAGTACAAAGTGGATTCGTATTCGTCTTTTTTCCGAACAGAGGGGCCCATCCCGGTTAATATTTACTGAATATGGTAATACAGTACTGCTTTGGGTAATATGGATCGCTGTGTTTCGCACACGTAAAGGTCAGGCGATTTGCTAGGGCGCAGCAACACTGCTATAAACTGTACCTAGCCTAAATTAAGTTTTAGAGGGGGGCCACATAGCGTTGGGAATTTCCTCTTTTGAGGGATAGCCCGAAACTCTATATGCAAGACTAAGACCTAACTAACGACCCAATAACCCCCCGGCATAACTCTCTAGCATTAAGCTTATCTTCGGAGAGATGCATTATGCCGCGAAATCTGCATCAATGTTCGTTCGTTCGTCATAACCTGCTATTCTGAAAGAGGCGCAGAAAATTATCTGCGTAAAGTCCCTCTCTGCGTGGCAGCATAAAGGAGCCTAACTACAACATAACAACACACTATCCAATCAGGAAGCCATGGACGCCGCAGATAAGCTTCAATGAGAAAAGGTCCAAGCCACAAGCAAGAGGGAACTGATATAGCTCTTACAATTATATAAGAGCTCGTAGAGACCATCAGTAGTCCTCGAAAGACATCACTAACGCCTTCCATCCTCACTTTCTTAGTTGGAATTGTTTTAATCGCTCCTACTTATCCGATCTCTTCATATTCATCATGCGTGTACCTAACTACTTGCTACCGTTGACCGCTGTGTTGACTGCCCAAGTCACCGCAGCTCCAACTTCTAACGAAAACTCGACCTATCTCCCTGTTGTTGATCTAGGCTATGTAAGTACCTTTTGAACTATTCCTATCCCCTTTTCACTTCTTTATCGGCAAACTGAGATGAAATTCTTCAAGGAACTCCACCGCGCCCTCTGGCACAACCCCGACACCGACCTCTACAAATTCCAAAACGTCCGCTACGGCCGGTCCCCCACCGGCGACCTCCGCTTCCGTGCCCCTCAGTCCCCTATTAAGAACCGCACCGCCGTCCAGACCGGCGCCGGGACGCGCATATGCCCGCAAGGTCAGCCCCGATGGCAGGCCAAGACGCTAATGGCCATCGGCAAGTACTCAAGCCCGATGGTGCCCTTTACCTTGGAGGGCTGGGTGGAGGCGATCGAGAACGGAATGGTGCCGCCGGGGAATATTAATGCAAATGCGACCGAGGATTGCTTGTTGTTGGATGTGCATGTTCCGAAGAAGGTGCTCAAGGCGGCGGGGACGGAGGATAAGGAGGGTGTGCCGGTGCTTGTATTCGTGAGTTGAATCCCGCCTTTCTTTTTTCAGTCTATATCTTTTTGTTAGATGCCATAGACTGACTGGCGTTAATGTGAATAGATCCACGGCGGCGGTGTCTTCGGCTCCAAAGACGGCTCCGGCCCCACCCGCTTCGAACCCTCCGGCATCCTCGCCCAGGCCCAATCTACCTTTAACCAGGACTTCGTCTTCGTCACGCTCAACTATCGCCTCGGCGCCTTTGGCTGGCTTAACAGCGCCGAGGTGCTTGCGGACGGCGACGCCAACGTGGCCCTCCTCGACCAGCGCTTCGCCCTCCAGTGGGTCCAGGATAATATTCACCTGTTCGGCGGGTCGAAGGACCACGTGACGATTATGGGAGAGTCTGGGGGTGGGAGTTCAGTACTTCACCACTTGATCGCTGCTGGTGCGGATAGGAACCGGCTGGGGGGTTCCTGTCAGCCGACGAAGAAGTTGTTCCAGCAGGCTATTTCGCAGAGTCCGGCTGATGTACCCGTGGCGACCAGCGATCCAGATGAGCTCTACGACGGGTTTCTTTCCATCCTCAAAGCTGATAACCTAGAGGCAGCCAGGTCTATGTCCTCCGCTGCCGTTATCGCTGCCAACGCCGCCCAGATCGCCGCCTTCCCCCACACAAACTATGTTCATTCCCCCATCGTCGACTCCAACAGCTCCTTCGGTCCCGTAATCAAATCCCTGCAAGAAGGCAAGTTCGATAAGTCCGTGAAAGTAATGGCCGCGCACAACATCTTCGAAGGCGGGTTCTTCTTCGATCCGAACGTAAAGACAGATGGGGACTTTGACGAGTGGTTGAAGAGGTCGCTCCCGGGGCTGGATAGGGAGCGGAGGGGGGAGTTGGTGGAGAAAGTGTATCCACCGGTGTATGATGGGTCGTTGGGGTATGTGGACATGAATACCAGGCAGATGAGAGTGTGGGGTGAGTCGGCCATTGACTGTTCCTTCAACGCCATCAGCCAGGCTACCAAGGACAAGAGCTACGCTTGTAAGTCAACCGCCCCGCACAAAACACCAGCATCCCACAGAACATCGCTAACACAACTTTTAGATGAATTCGGTGTCTCCCCTGGTTTCCACATCCAGGACCTCTCCTACACCTTCGGCACCACCGCCACCGCCATGCGCCCGTCCCAAAAGTCTCTCCAACTCGCCATCGCCAGCTTTGTCCTGAAGGGTGTGCCAATCCTGGAGGGCGGGAAGGAGTTCCCCATCTTTGGTGACGAGGGTCTACTGGTTAATATCACGGCTGCGGGTGCCGTGCCTTCGGTACCGAATAATATCAACCAGACCAGGTGTAAGTGGTGGACGTCAATTGCCTAATCGATCTGGGATGCGTGGAATATCGTAGGTTAAAGGAGGTTAAAGGGAGATAGTAGTTGTAGTGTAGATTTCGCTTCTTGTTTTCTAATATGGAGTAGCTATAGTTATATCTAGGTATGTTAAAGATACCCGTTCTATACCTGCGCTCCTCACCACAACAAAGTCCACGCGCTCGCCCCCACAACCAAAAATATTAAACTCCACCTTACCAACCCTCTATTGACGTGCCTCTTTGCAAAATTGTCTATAGCTTGGCTATCGTTGATCCTTGGGAAAGGGACATCCTTTGGAACTGGTAGATCTAACGCCTTGCACAACGGCTCCCAGCCATCATGAACATCTATGAATACCAGGCGATCCTCTGGCACATTTTCCTTCAGCCAAGTGATGTGCTGATTGTACGAGCTACTCGTCACTGGTTCAGTTTCTCCGTACTTAAGAAACCACTGCTGGCGCAGCGCATCGATATAGTCGACAAAGTATCGTAGTGAGGGCACAGGGAACAAGACGAAGCGTAGGAACCACCGTGTCGATTTGCTACCAACGGTAGCCATGCTTCGTTCCCATGCTTCAATATCGCGGACAGTGCAGATCACTATCGCCTCTGGATAGACCGTCATTAATTCCGGCACCAATGTTGAGCCGGGTGAGTCAGTGATTGCGACAAACCCGTCAATGCGTGCTTTGATGAGATCTATATTGGAGCGCCTTGTGGAATGGTCTTTTGGCCGCCACTGCATCAGCACTTGAATCCATGTTTTGATTTCTTTTTCAGGGCCAAGAAGGGCTTGTGTAGCGCCATGATATACGGGACCGTCGAGCAGAATTTCCAGAGCTCGGCTGATTGATGCGGTTCCGGTACGTGGAAGGCCAGCGCCGATGACTTGAAGCTTGGTGCCTGGTCGAGGTTGAGAGTAGTGTTGGCCCATGGCGAATCTGAAAGAGACAAAAGTACAGGGTGCTATAACCAATAGAACAACTGATTTAGAAGGTTTCCACTCTACGTGAGACAAAGAACGGGCTACGTGTATTATATAGGCACTTCGCGATCGCCAACTAGCCTTACCATCTTTGGTGTTTTACAGCGCTGAGGCACGCTGCCCTGGTTTTTCCAAGAGCAAGTGACGTACGGAGTAGTAGTGGTATTATATATTACGCCCAGGAGAATAACAGCGATGGATAATACCTTTTACGGCCTAGTTCAATCGATTCGAGGCATATTTTTCCGGGGGACGATCTTGGCGACGATCATCGATCAATCTTGTGAGGCCTGCCTGATTGATCAAAATCTTAAAAAGACCAAGCGAGATAAACGCCAATAATAATCCAGCAAGCATAATCAATCTTGTTCTGGGAAAATCGCCCGCTCAGCTCCACCTCATCTACACAGCTCTGTCCCATTCTGTGTAAGAGCCTAGTGCTTACCAGAACGCCACGATGGCTATGTTGTTCTCTCGGGGCCCGGACTCATATAAGTATAAACAAGACAACACTGTTGTGCTATCATCGACCGGACAGTTCATAGTCTTCATCCACTCCCAAACAAGAGTTGAACGGTTTGAAGGGCTTTGCTTCTTCTTCTTCTTGCCCTCTTGCCTTTTTATTTATTTTCCAAATTCTCCCCTACCCTAGTCTACGCAGTTGCGTGGCTGTGCAGCATCATCATGGCGCCCAGCGCCGTCGGGTCGAATCTGTGCACATCAATATCTTGCATACACATAGCTTCAGAGATTCTCGGGAGCATGGCTTTAAACTACACCGAAATTGACCCCTGCGAGGACTTTGAACAATGTGAGACCTACCACACGCATACCTCCTCACTCAAAGTTAGTCAAGTCTAACCACCAACATAGATGCGTGCGGCAACTGGGCTGCCCGCCATGAGATCCCCGCAGGCGGAGTTTCCACAGATGGAATCACTCTGGCTCAGGAAAACGTCGTTAGCGACTTGAGACGGATCCTTGAGAGCCCATACCCTACCGGCGAAGACGCCGGATGGATTACCGTCAACTTGACTAAGGAGCAGTCAAAGGCAGACAAGGAGAACTTTGCTAAGATCCAAGACGCGTATCAAGTCTGCACCAACTATACAGCGCTCGAAGAAGAGGGTCTCCAAACTCTGCAGGATGTTGTTAAGACAATTGTCGAGCTGTACCCTACTACTCCAGCATCAGGCAACAAGACAGCTGCAAAGACAACGCAGCATTCTGCTGCCCTGGGCAAGACTTTGACCTTGTTTGAGAGCGTCGGCATTCAGTCGTTCCAGCGATTCATAGTCAAGCAGAAAGACATCGACCCTGACGAAGTTGAACTCACTGTTTTTCCTCTGCAGCCCAAAGAGTTGGTCCTCCCTGCCACCGAGGATCTCGAAGAGTACATCAAGATCGCGTCTCAGCTTATGGCCGCTGTTCACCCCTCTAATATCAGCACGACAGCTGCTGCCAAGCTCGTTAGGTCAGTTATCGAGTTAGAAGGCAAGTTAGTGGCTGCTTCTACCTGGGCCGAACAGAACGAACCGGAGTCCGAAATTGTTTCAATTGCCGAGGCCCAGAAGCAGATTCCTGAGCTGAACTACGAGTATGTGATCGAGCAGCTTGCTCCAAAGAACTGGAAAAGCGACATCCGCTTTATCGCACCCGCATATTTCAATAATGCGTCCCGGATTGTCTCTGAGACTCCGACTAAAATTCTCCAGGCATATTTTATATGGAAGGCCATTGCTTCCATTTCAGTCTACATCGAGGCCGATTTAACCAACGCCTATAACAACCTGGCGACTAAGATCAAGGGGAGAGATCCCGAGAGTCCTGAACCCCGATGGAAGCGCTGTATCAACATGTTGAGCTACGGAGTTGCATGGACCCAAGCCTCCGATATCACGTCACAGTTTATCGGCCCGACGGGCTTGACATGGATACTCTCGCGATTCTTCGTGGACAAGCACTTAACCCCTAAAGCCAACGAGCTTACATCAGATCTCGTGCAACATATCAAAGACTCCTTTTCGGAGCGCATCGAATCGCGGGACTGGGCAACCGACAAGGTCAAGAAGGCCTCTATCGAAAAGGTCGAAGCCATGCAGAAGGTCATCGGCCTTCCTACACTGCCTGTTGCTGTAGACCCTATTGCCCTCAAAGAATACTACTCTGATGTCGAGATTCAGCCTTCTCTGGCCCTAAATGCGCTGGCATTTGCCAAGTCTAAGATCAATAACAACTGGATGACTCTGGGAAAGCCATTCAACAAGGGCCAATTCGTCTTGAGCACTCTAACCGCCAACGCTTACCACGCCCGCACTCGGAACCAGATCGTTCTCTTAGCAGGCTTCCAACAGTTTCCTATTTACGATGTAGAATTTCCATCTTATCTCCTTTACGGTGGAATGGGCAGCGTGGTCGGACATGAGATTACACACGGCTTTGATAATACCGGTCGCAACTTTGATAAGACTGGCAATGCGACGGAGTGGTGGGATAAGAAGTCGATTAAGGCCTTCGAAGAAAAGACTAAGTGCTTCATCGAACAGTATAACAACTTCACTATCCTAGCGCCTAATGGAACAAAGGTTCATGTTAATGGAAACCTCACGCTTGACGAGAATATCGCCGATGCCGGCGGTGTGTCTTCCAGCTATGAGGCCTGGAAGAAGTGGGAAAGGGAGAAAGGTAAGGCTAAGAATCTTCCCGGTATGCAAAGCTTCACCCACGAGCAGCTCTTCTTCATCAAATGGGGCCAGACCTGGTGCTCTAATGTTCCGCCCAAGTTAGCTTTGACGCTGCTCGAGGAAGACGTGCACAGCCCGGCACCTGCGAGAGTTTTTCTGCCTCTCAAGAATACGGTTGGATTCAACAAAGCATTCAACTGCCCCAAGAAGGAGCCTATTTGTGAACTCTGGTGAGGAGCTGGTAGCGATGGGTACACATGCAAATGCTGGCTTGTGGGTAGCACACGTGAGCCTGTGGTCATTCATATGCAGCACATTCGCCAAACCCTCTGGTCTTGTTCAGTACAGAAGGGAAATGTTCAGTTATATAGTAAATATAGGTGGCTAAATGAAAGCTTATCCCACGCTGCTTGCAGGCGCTCGGGCTGTTATGCTGGTAGCCTTCAATGTTGTAAGAGTATCTTGGGCAATTATGTGGGTAGTTGGTATGCAGCCTGAAGTGTGTTCTGAGAAGTGCTATTAACAGTTGAATCTGGCCAAGAACTGCCACAGGCCACGTGCATTAACTCGAAGTGTAAGAGGTAAAGGCTGACAATTCTTCCCATTTGGCATGTGATTTGATTCAAAATTTCCGAGAGCCGAGCGTAATGGGACTTTTGGAGACCTGCTTTGTATCTATCTAACTGTCCAAACGAGCTCACTGTCCAAACTTAACAGTAGTTGAATTGTATTTCTAGGTAAAAACATTGCGCAGCTGTTGTATTTATATATGTGTTAATTAAACCCTATTTGCTATCGATAATTCTCTTAGCTACAATCTCGCCTCCCATAATAGCCCCCTCCATAAACCCAGCCCAATAGGATACTGTTTCAGTTCCAGCAAAGTGGATGCCTCCAACAGATTGTGTTACAGATGGACCAAATTGCGTCCAGACGTTAGGTGGGAAGAGTCCAGTAGGCCCTCCACGAGATTACTCCTCGTTATCCCATCGCTGGAGTACCCACGACTGGACGTCCCTAGCCTTAGGCCCAAAGTATTTGACAAAATCCTCTAGTACGGCATCAAAAATCTCTTTCTCTGGAACAGCATCAAGTCTCTGTATCTCATTATCTTCTGGAAATCCCATCATAACTCCAAAGCTTCCACCGGCAGGGGAACCTTCAAATGTTGACTGCGTGACTCCTTCAAGACTAGCCACTTCGCCACTAAGGCCCTCCTCGCGCCAGAAGGGGGTTTCATAGATGGCAAAGACTTTGCCTAAAGAACTTCACAGGATGCTGGACCTGCCGTGCTCGCAGGGTTAAGTGCGACGAGGGTCGACCTGTCTGCGGTCGATGCATCCGTTCCCGCCTCAATTGTCAGGGGTATGGAGTCCGCCTGGGACTGGAAACAAGGACAAGGCAAAGTGATCGATTCCAACAATCTCTTTAGAAAGTTGATCGAACTAGACCACAACATTGCCCAAGAGTCTCTGGGCCATGTGAATGACATGCTTCAACCGTGTAGCACTGCTACGGTCGGCCATGAAACTCAATCATTTGGGCCTTTCTCGGTGTTTAGCTCGACATCAAACACTTATCACCAGGCTACGTCGCCGGATTTGATCGATCCGCTACATTGTACGGGAGGCACAGAGTTGGAGATACCAAGCAGTCCATGGAGATTTCCTCTTCCTCGCCCAATGCCATGTCAACGAGCACGAATCTTTCACCTACTTCGGGACCGTCTGGAGAATCTCCATCGTATATCTTCCCACAAGAGTCACTGAGGCTGTCTGTCGCCAATTTTGATTCCGACGAATTATTCGCCCTAGATATTCATCTATCCAGAATTAATGATCCTCGTCTACATACGACTTTGGATATCGTTTCTGAAGCTGAGGTTCAACATGCGGCTGAAGATCCATTGCGACTTCTAGATATGAAAATGTTGTATCTACTAATTCGAGAAAACAGGAGGATTCTAACGAGCTCCTGCCTGACTCCCGCTCCAACAGCATTTTAGATCTCTTATTATTCGCCGATTCGACGTCTCCCCGTTATCGTCTCAAGGCAATCACCACGTACAGTAATCAGCACGAGTTGATACATTGTTGGCTTGTCTTCATGTGTAAGAACCTGGTGCTAGTCGATATGGTAGACAACCCCTACCGAGTCCTTTATCTTCACTATTACGACCTAACGAACAAGAAGCGCTTACGTCACGTGCGCCCCACTCAATCGCACCAATCACCTAATGACTCACGCTTCACCCCAGGACATTCTATAAGCCTCGCGAACTGACTTACAAAATAGACTCACAACTCATAGCAAGCCCAGCTCACCTCACCATAAGCCACCTACTATATAAGCACACTTATTTAGTAGTATATAGAA
>JAADJG010000367.1:0-21827 GCA_012932025.1 Fusarium austroafricanum | reverse complement strand
CCGAAATCCTTTCAGATAAGCTTCTCCTTTAACAAATCCTACAAACATGCACTAAATCACTCGGATATTGTAGTATATCTATGTTGAGTTTACTCACAGCATTGCCCCAATATACCTTGGTCTGTTTTTGGTTTCTCTTACCCCCAGATCACTTTAATGTTGATCCTCTTCTGCCCACTGGAAGCATGTTGAGCATTTCCTTAGTCGCCGTTAAGCTACAACTCTATCATCAGGGCCATACTCTAATGCGGTCTTATATCGCAAATACCTACTGTGTAGTGGCCCAGCTTATGTTCGTGAGGAATCATCTACTGGATTATAATACTCACTAGATTGCCTGCTGGACAAAAAGCGACTATCGCACACATTTATTTGCTACGTGCACGAGTGAAACCAACATCGACATTGTACTTGTCTCATTTTACCATCTAACTATGCGTATTGTGATGCGTTGTGGATGGTTGGACAATGTTAGATAGATGCCTCTGCTGCCATTCACTGTTTTCCTTTGCGTCGCTTTGCTTGATCTTGTTGATTCGAGACCATGCACGCCCCGATCCTTCAGCTGCTTCCTTTGCCACTACTCTTAGCAAATACTGTCAAAGATTTAAAGACATAACCTATTTAGCAACCAGTGGGATGTCCTCAATGGTGACATTCCACTTCGCTATTGGGCTTGCCTCGAAAGCGCATTTGCATCGAGTCATTTTCATCATCAACATCCACTCTCACCCGGGCGACAGAACACCACCCTCGGACCTCAACAACCAACACCCAGTCCAACCTTCGTTCGGATGTCGAAGATGGCCAGTTTAGATGATTGGTGTTCGTGCTCCCGCTCTAAGTTGCCCAAGCTATTCACCTAGTTTGTTCGACATCACTTCCTCGAGGCTTGTCTACGCGAAGGAAGCACCGAGGGCAAAGCCCAGCACCCCTCCCTCCTTTTTTCCACCACTGTCATGGTACAACCAAACAGCATTGCCAACCCCCTTGCCATCCAATCGGTATGATAGCAAATGCAAAATACCAATGTCGTCTCAACTCTCTCACAGCCGACATCGTCTGCCGAGCCGCACCGTCCATTGATTCACTTGCTAACCCAAATGCCCAGGACATCCGAAACTCAGGCCTCCTCTCATCTAAGTTTTTTTGCGTGACGCTGTACGAATGTCCCATATTGAAGCTCATATGCAATGATTCGCACGTTTCGCTGCCGTCTTGATGTAACTCAGACCCCGAGATAAGTGTATGACAGTCTATCCCGGTGAGGCCACCGCCCAGAAAGGCCTTGCTAGTTGCTGTACTCTATCGTATGCAAAGGAGGAGGGGAAAACCATGTTGGATTTCTGGGTCCTATTTCGCCTCCTCTGAAGCTTCTGAAGGTCGGGTTTGGTTCGCAGCTGGCACTACGTGGCTGGCCTGCGGTGTTTGATGCGCCCCCTGACCGCCATACCCCTTATTGTAGTTACTACCACTTCGGTGCTGCCCGCCATACGGATGACCCTGCTGAGGACTTGTACTAAAGTGCTGGGGTCCAGGACTACCATATCCACCCCTCACTGCACTGGCGTTAGCCACTCGTTAATCCTCTGCTTGTTGATAGACATCAGAGTTACTTACTTGGACCGCCTTGCTGGCCTTGGTTAAAGACCGGCTGGTTGTATTGCACATTGGGGCTCATTCCATACATAGGCTGTCCTTGCTGAGATCCCTGATGCGCCATCATTGGTGCGGCGGGGCGGCCAGGGCTAGGATATCCATTAACACCAGGCACTGGCTGAGGTCCAGAAGGGGGCATGAACTGTGGGTGGGCTCCAGGATACATCATCTGTGGGCCTGGAACCATCCCTTGAGGTCCAGGCATGAACTGCTGCGGCATCATCATCGGGCCGCCCATTTGGCCCTGCTGAGGAGCCATGTACTGATGGTTGTTGGAGAAGTTGCGGAACTGATTCATCTGAGGCGTGCCAGGTCCCATGAAAACAGCCTGGTTGTATGGCACTTGTGGCGAGTTGTAGGCTACAGGGACATTACCGAGGCGCGGTGAAGCAAAAGATTGGGCCGAGTTTGAATGCATCATTCGGTGATCGTCGTTACCATATGGTGGATGAGGGACATGCCCATGTTGAGGCGTGTGCATTTGCATGGGAGGCATGTGAGGCGATCCTCTAGGGGCCATGTTGTGCGCACCCTGTTGGAGATGGAAAGGGAGTTGGTGTTGGTGGGGAATCTGAGGAACAACGTGTTGAGGGTTAGGGGTAGCCAATGCAGGACCACCAAAGGGCTGGCGCTCAAAATATTCCTTATAAGTCAGATGCATCGTGGACTCTGGCTTCTCGTTGTCCTGAAGTTGTCGCCAGGTTGGTAGGGTATCAAAGGAGGGACGCAGGCCAGCATTGTCATCCCAGTTTCGACCCTGAGGGGGTGTTAAGGTCTGGATATGAGAGAGAATATAACACTTCTTGACGTCGATGGCCTTCGTCTTGCGGCGAATGAGCTGGCCATCAGAAACGGCGGTGTTTGTTGAGACATCAACATTATTAGCGGCGGACCGAGGGCTCGAGGCTGCACTGGCATGGCTGTTGGGGTTGAAGGTAGCTGCGAATGGGCTGGGTCGAAATTCGTGGCTGTTTGGGTTCAACTTGGCGCCTATATGACTAGGGTTACCACTGAGACGTCGACTGTAGTTAGACTCAACACCGCTGGCGGGACCTGTTGGGGGGGGACGCATTTCCTGGCCAGGACCGTGAGGCTGATGGGGCACAGGAGGCTGAGAGAATTTCTGTTGCTCAACGTTGCGGAGTCGCTGGGCTAGGGTACCAGTCTGCTGTTGTTGAGGCAGATGGCCGCCGCGGTTGTTTCGGTACTGCTGTCCATGGTAAGGTTGCTGTGTGTACTGCTGACGACCACCAAGATGGCGAGGCTGACCTCCAGCTGTGGGCGTGGGCTGGGCGCCTGCCGGGACACGAGCTGCTCGTGTATCACTGGGAGGAGCAGGTGCACCAGCAGCGGCTGGTGTAGCTTGGCCAGAGGTCTTAGCCTGAGAATCCTTTGACGGAGTAACCTTATCCTTAGTCACGGCACTGGCCTTGGCCTTGGCCACCTCTTCAGCATTTTTGATAGCTTTAGCCTGTATTTCCTGCTGCTTCAGGGGATCCTTAGCAATGATGGAGACCAGGTCTGTCGGGACTGGGGTCGAGAGTTTAAAAGAGTTGGCAAACTTCTTCAACTCGGTCAGCTTAACCTCCTTGTCCTGTTTGGCTTTGTTGCTTCGAGCCTTCTCGGCGTTCTGTCGCTGTTGGCTGGCAAACGTCTTGAATTCTTTCAACACATCATGTTCCACTGTGGAAGTCGCACTGGGCGCAGGAGTTGCCTGGTTCCCAGGAGCAGGGGCAGCTTTAGAGGTGTCACTTGACTTGTTCTCGGCCGCTTTGCCGTTGGCAGGCTTAGGTTCATTAGCGGAGGGCTCTGTGACCTTAATTTCCGCAGAAACTTTCTGTGTATCAGCCTTAGGGGTCGATCCGTTCTTGTTGACATCAGATGCCTGAGTTTTCGGCTCTTCTGGAGCCGGCGTAGCCTGCTTCTTTGGTGGTGCTTTGATCTGGGAGGAAATGATAGCAGGATCAATAGGGGCACCTTTGACAGTGGACTGGGCCGCGGGTGCGCGCTTGGCTGGTGGGGTGTACTTGTTCTCACGCCCAGCAGATAGAGGTGGGAAATCCTGACGCCGAACACCACTGTACCTGTGGGACAATATTGTCAGCAATTGGAACAAATAGCCTGGAAAGGGGTACCAACTTGTCCTCTTCATCTCCTCCATCGTCTCCTCCAACATAGTCCATAATACGCTCCTCGGCCACGTGAGCAGTAGTTGGAGCACTGCGTTCAATCTCGCGCGCCTTCCTGTCTGCCGCAACTATCCTCTTCCCGTAATCAGGGTGGCTCTTATCGATGGCGGTGGTATAAAAGTTCTCATCGTAATTGGTCTTGAGACCAAAGAGTCTTTCGTTTTCAGCGAACTGGTCCCAACCGCCGCTGCCACTGGACTTCTCAAGGCTGCCATTGAAAGTATCGTTCGAATCGGGAACCCAGGGCTGGAGAACTCGCTCGTTACCGAATCGGCTTTTGGAAATGGCCGTATCGGTTCGGAATGAAGCTCGGCCGCCTATATCGATCAAGGTTAGATGTGGTCCTTATCTTAGGAGGACCAGTACCAACCGTTTTGCTTGCCTCCAGATCCTCCACCAGCTATTCCATCCTTCTTCGGAACGGGCATATTGGAAACGCTCCAGTCGTTATGCAAATGTATAAAAGAGTGTTAAGGTTTATGTGACCCGGTTACCATTCAGGTAACCAAAAAGAAGCTAAAGTGACGATGCAGAATGATCGTGAGTGTTTCGTTCGGGCTCGCAAGTGCGCGGGAGCGACTCTTCGATTCTGGATAGGAGCAAGTGTCAGTTTTCCCAGCCCTCCCAAAGTTGTTTGAGTCGAACGACGAATGGCGTGGAGAACAGAGCTCAGGAGGATGTTATTAGAGGCCACGTCCTGATGCCATGACGTGACTACAGTGGATTACCCGACAACCGTGGGGTTTGGGGGTAGTCGATAAGGGGGGCGTCAAATCGCTTTGATGCGAGCCATAAGAGGGATTGCAAAAATCAAGAAGGACTTACCTTGCGATGACTGCCGAGGCGGTCGATGCGATAATCAGGCGAGTACGACGGCTGGGGTAGTTGGGTTGAATCTGCTGGGTCAGGGCTGAAGCTATAGCAAGTTGCCAACTGCTCACTGCTAACTCAATCCTGTGAAAGTTAGTAACTGTATGTATGCATTTATATATGAAGGCCTTTCCAATCCACTGGATGGGATTCCGGTGAGCGGTGTGTGCTAAAAAAGCAGGAAACAGGACAAGAGGCCGAGCCAGGCGTTTGTGTGAGGAGAAGCGAAAAGGCGGCTCCAAACAGAAAACGCTGTCAGGAAAATAGGCGAAGAAAGTTAAAGACGAGGGGGGCTCGAGTGGTTTTACCTCGCGGGGTCTCAACAGACAGAAGAGAAAAAATCCAGATACAAAATCCAAGGATGTCGTCCAGCTCGCGCGCTTTACAATTGCCTTGCAATGGGCAATAAGAGCATGGAGCGGAGGCGGGAAAAGAGGGTTTGAGTCGAGGTTGAAAGGGAGAGTCCAAACGACGGGTGACGAGGATTTGGGAGTAGTTGAATTGGTGGTTGAGGCTTGGGCCTTTGTTTTCTCAAGTAGGTACCTGAGGTACAGTACAGGACTGGACAGCACAGTGAGGCTAGGCCAGTTAGTGACAGGGAATGGAGGTCAAAGCCACCTCCCCTGTCGTTGGGCTAAGTTGTCGCTCAGTTGCTAAGGAACGGCCGCGGAAGGGTTTTTACCTGCCGGTGATGGTGAGGGGTCCCTGGGTAGAGCTGACAGTGAACTGTAACGAGTTGTTGCGCTTTGATCTGACAGGTCTGATCTGTGTCGTGTGTTTGAAAGCGCTGTGGAAAATAATATGGGTCCTATTCGGAAACTAAGATTTCTCAATGATGTTCCAGTGCTTGCTTTGGTTGCCCGCGCTGATTCAAATACTTATCTGAACAATGTTATTCAAAACATTTGATCAGAGATTATCAAGGGACAGTGAATACAGCGCCATGCCATATCCAGAGGTAAATCAGATTGGATAGTAGCTGGAGAGCAGGCTGAGCCGCTCCATCGACATATATCTTCTCTTTGCCTGTACCAAACACTTTCTATTCACATGGGTGTTGCTGGGGACGCAAGACATGGCCCAGTGGAGTTTAGTATAGGTTATACTGCAGTTTGGATGTACTGGTACAGTGCGCATAATCCATCACCAGTACTTTAGTACTAGGTAGGTACTCAATCTTCAGCTCTCACCAGTGACATGCAGCATCTCAGCAACATCAACAGCCAGCAAAGCCTCATTCTATGGTTGGATGCAGGAGGAGAGAAGTTGTATTTTCGTGATGGCGCAGCGTTGGTGGTACAATTTGTGCGCCCACGAATACGATGCTGACTGCAAGTTTGGGGCAGGCCTTTCAGTGGTCAAGACATGCAGTAGCTTGACCGGTTTTGGATTCGCCGAGTTGGATGTGAATGCTTTTTGCAAGTGCAACGATCTTCACGTCTGGTAACAGTGCTCGGGTTAGCCAGGGGGGGGATGAGGCTCTATTTGCGTTTTACGAATGCCTCGCTTCGTGAACATCACGCTGCTTTTTTCTTTCTTTCTTTTTTTTGCAAGTCTCGACTTCGGCGGTCTGAGCCTGAAAGGCGACTTGCGAGTCTGTCCAAAGAATTTAGCAGACATCTTAACCCAATCTGTCTTTACAACAGACGAGTACTACAACGCTTCCATGTAAGCTAGATAACAGTGACAAAAGAAAAGGGCCATTAATATGGATCAAAGGATTTCTACTACAAATATTCACAAAGAGCACATCCTCTCCCACAACTCTTCTTCTAAACTTTGACTGTTGGTACAAGTTTTTCTCTCTTGGACCCCCATTTATACTCGCAGACCAATATCCTCAGCATAGGGCAACACGAAAAGATCGCCGACAGTAGAGACGGTGGCCTTGCCCTCGAGAAGAGTCTTAGCAGCCTATAGGAGAGTTTATTAGTCTTATAAACGTTTTCAATCAATTCAAGGACAAATCTTACAGTCTTAATGGACTCGGCGGAGACACCATCGATGGCCTGGGCAAGAGCGGCAGAGTCGTAAGGCTTGCCGCTGTTAACAACACCGGAGCCAGCGAGGACAATGCTGGGTTGTCGGAGCTGGTTCTGGTTCAGGAGGTTGAACTTGGCGTTGGCAACGGCCTTCTTGACGTCCTCTTGGCTGGCCTGGCCGTCAGCGATGCTCTTGAGCACCTTGACGGTCTCCTCAGCGCCCTTGCGGACGGAGGCGGCAGGACCACTGAGCTGAACAGCGAGGAGACCGGCGTCGGAGTAGGTAAGGTTGGAGGTGTTGACAGTGAGGCCGGAGGTGCCAGCAGTGGCCTTGGCCAGCAGGCTGAAGCCAGGAGCCCACTTGATGGTAGACTGGCCACCAAGGAGAGCAGCCAGGACAGCATGCTCGGGCTTGGCGGAGTCGTAACCGGAGCCTGGGAAAGCAATGACCACTGAGTTACCAGCGCTGGAGCTTGTTCGCTGCTCACCACCGAAGTACTTGGTCGCCTCGGTCTTGAGGGTCTGGCCGCTTCGGGGGACGGAGGTGACGTCCTTGAAGAACTGACCAACCCACTTGGAGAGAGAATCGGGAGAGGCACCGTCGGCGATGAGAGCAATGTTGGGCTTGGCATAAGCAACGTCGGCATAGCTGGCGATGTACTCCTCGTTCACGTACTTCTGGTAGGGGGTCGAGGAGCTGGGGAGGAGAGAGGAACCGAGACCAGTATGGAAAGCGATAGCGTGGGCATTGTCGAGAGCAGTGGCGGCTACGTCGGCGTTGAGGGCGGCCTGCTTGGCGTGGAGAACACGCTCGACATCCTCGTGGAACTCGTGGGCTAGCAAGATGTTTAGTTCGGTCCAAGTGTATATATAACATACAATTGACGTTTACTCACTGGTGTACTTGGTCAGGGAGATGACCTCAGCGAGGAGCTCGGTGAAGTAAGGCAGATCCTCACGGAGGAAGCTGGCCTCGACAACAACAGCCTCCCTGGAGTGGGAGGAGGCCAATTGACCACCAAGAAGCTCAGACTCGCGAGTAATGCGAAGACCAGATCGTCGTTGGGTGTTCTGCATGGAGCCGGCAAATTAGCTCAAGTCCCGGATTTCCATTCGATACTCTCATCTCTCACCTTGAAGGCAAACTCGGCAAGGCCAACAGACAAGCCAGGAAGAGGCTGGTATCGAGTACCGGCCTTGGCCACAACAGCAAGCTTAGTAGTAGGGCCATGAGCATCCCGCGAGGCGACCTTGAGGCCAGTCATATCCGAGGTCTCGTACGATCCAGTCGAAGCAGTGGCAGCGTAGGTTCGTCGCTGGACGCGGCAGGTCTGGCGGGCAGCTTGCTGCGCAGTTCGCGCAAGGGACGATCTCGAGATCATATTCGCGGGTGATGGCGTAGGCAATTGGCAATCCTTCGGCCGTCTAGGTGAAGCAATTGATCTCCAAGAGAAGTGCCTCGTCGAAAAGGTCCCGTCTAATTTTCGGGCTACGGGGACAAGATCATGTCACGTGATTGTCTCCGGTCAGCCAGATTTGCGCCCGCGGCATTGGCTCACTGTCTCTTCAGTGACCATTGACGCACCGTTAGTGCTGGAAAAGGACGTCTGGCACCTAGGTGAACCCCACCTCTTTTGGGTCTAGGCCTACCAGCTTCTTATAATGGAACCTACTTACACCAGAGCCGCAGGCAAAATTTCACTTAAACGATCCATTAGTATTTGCGCCGAAAAAAAAGCATCCCAGCCCTTTCACTTTCAACTTGTATTCTCTTTCTTCACTTTAACCTTACAACCCACATTATTGATATTAAAATATTCCAAATAGTCTGCCTGCAGGCCCCGATTACTCTGTCATAAGTTTTTGCCAATCAATGACTTTACGGTAGCAATTGGGGAAGCTCTAGAGATAGTGAGAGGATCTCTAGGAGCAAGCAATGCTCGTTGTGAGTCGACGCAGATTGACAACCCCTTCGGAGAACAACCAGCTGACAAGTTTTCCTCGATAGACAAAACACGCCGCTGAGCTTTGTGCTCTCCTAGTAAACGATCTCCATGGGGAACTTCCTTCGGTACGCCCTTATTTCATCATGTATGCTTTGATATAACCGAGATCGCGGGGCTGACTGGATCGTCGCAAACAGCGAATCTTGAATGCGCTACTCACCAAAGGCCGCTCAACCATTGCGCAGCTGGCCCAACATACGTCTCTCACTCCGCGATACTTGCGAAATGGCCTGGCTGTTCTAATCCAGCAAAACCTTCTTTACCACTATACGGACCCGATGAACGACGTCACCAGCTACCAAGCAAATGCCGATGCCTGTTACAACCTTGTCCGATCGGGAAAGATCCTGAATGTGATAGAAAACCAATATGGCATCGCAGAACGAGAACTTGCCCAGACCCTGATGCAGTTAGGCCATGCTCGGATCGCAGACCTATCCCAGGCTTTCGGCTCGAGAGCCCCGAAAATTAATGGGCATGCAAACGGTGATCATGACTCACACGATGGGCTTATTGAGTCAGAAAACCACTTGAACTCTGTCCTTGTCCGTCTGATTCGAGCAGAAATTGTCGAGACTGTTCGGCCCGAAAGCTTCCGAAATCCTAAAGATGCATATCGTGAGATCGAGGACGACGTTACCAAACCTCGGCCAGGCGAAAAGGTCACAAAGGGAAAGGTTGAGGCTCAGCGTGAGGTTATTGAGCGTTCTAGGAACTATAGAGACCAATCCAAGACCCTCAAACGTCAACTTGATATGAGTGGAGGTCCCAAGCCAAAGAGACGGAGGCTTGCTAATGGAGCATCGCAAAATGGTCACGGATATGATGCTCCGAGATTGAACGTAAGAACGCACAACTTTTACGCGTGAACTCTGACTGACATATGACAGCCCAACGTAGTAGTGAAGATAAACTACGAAAGGTGTCTGGTTGAGCTGCGAAATCAGCGACTTGCAGAATTCGCAACAGAAATGCTTGGAGAAGTCACGGGCGAAGTCTACCGCACGGTGCTGGATCTTCTGACTGCAGAATTTCCAAGGTGCCAGCCAGATCCTCTGCTTGACGAAGTGGCACCTGGGCAGCAGCCGACCGTGACTACCGTCGACATTTTCGACCATTTAGACGAAAGTGTCAACGTGCAAACCGGAATTGGCAAGACTCCTAGGGACAAGATTGATTCGCAGAGTGCTGAGAGAATCAGAGACACTGCACCAGAGTCAGATGACGACTCTGATGATTCAGACGCTGGTCCTCCTGGCCGAAAAAAGACATTCGATGTCGACCAAGAAGATGGCGAATGGGCTGAGGACGATGACCAAGATGGTGCAATCAATGGGGAGCAAGAAAACAGGGTCAGATTTGAAGATGCTACCAACGGAAACGACAGTCGGATTTCTCAGATGCGCCGACATCTTCTGCTCCTTGCAGAGAGCAAGTACCCCTTCATCCGCCATTGTGGGATGTATGGGCGTGGGCAATGGACTGTAGACTTTGGCCGTCTGGTCAGCAAGCTGCGAGAAACCGAGCTCGATGCTATCATTGAGCAATCCCATGGCCGACATGGCCTACGTTTGACCCGCATTCTCAGGGAGAAGGGCAAGCTTGACGAGAAGATGCTTCCAGCCGCTGCACTCATGAAGAAAGGGGACGTGCAGGGCAAAATGCTTGCGATGCAGATGGCTGGTATAGTGGATGTTCAAGAAGTCCCCAGGGATAGCAGCCGACTTGCCAACCGAACACTGTTCTTCTGGTACTTCGATAGGGAGCGAGCCCAGATGCAGGCATTGGACGACATCTATAAAGCCATGCTCCGGTGCCTCCAAACATTGGAAGTGGAGCGCCACAAGGAGCGTAATATTCTCTCTTTTGTCGAGAGAAAGGATGTACAGGGCAAAGAAGAAGAGGTTATGACGGCAGAGCATTACAATAAGTACAACAGGCATCTCGAGGTGCAGAACAAGCTCCTCGGGCAAGTTATGCGATTAGATGAGTTGGTGTCTGTTCTTCGGGACTATTGAGAGCTGAAAGGCGAATCTGAGACTTCTATTCCTCCTTGCTCAACTTGGGCTTGGAATTGGCGGTTTGGCATGAATACTGGCGTTGGAGTGGGGGGTTTGGCCTTGTATCATCTCTACGTCCATATTTTGGGCAAATCACAAAAAAGCAACCTATGATGTTGTTTTGCATGCTATGCACTTCGTCCCCAATCCCCACGTTTCGTTTATTGTAGAGACCAGGCCGGGTCTTTGTGATCTGTCTTTGGACGGATGCACGAGCAATTTCGCATGCATGTCCTTTGCATTTGATTATTCGAGGGGAGTATTTAATAAGTGACTGAAAGAAGTAACCAAGTGCAAGAATAAGTGCCTAGGTAGTTATACCGTACGCCACGGACATTGGTAAGTAAGTGCAGCTTGCAGCCGCGCTTTTAGTCCATCGACCGGTGTCTTTTCATTGTATAGAGCCGTCCAGTCCTTCGAGACAGGAAACTGCGAGATGTTAAGTAGCCCTCGGTCCTCGGTTGGGGGGCTCGGTAGAGGTGAATCCGAGCTTGCTATTCTTCTTGCTGGAAGACTGCGGGTTGTTAGGTTAAGACGGATATAGTAGCCGATGTAGTATTAGTGATGGACCTATGATCAAGAAACATTGATACAAGGTGTTATCTATACTTTAGCTGGCCAGGCTGATATTGGTCCCCAATAGTTGGTATGGTATTATAAGCAGCATGAGTTAAACCAGTAAACTAGGTTTTAACGAATTGGCGGTCAATATCAAGTTGTCTACCTCTGGGTAGGATTGAGGCCATTGATAATTTCGCGGCTATAGGGTACCGTGATTGTTCAGCGGTGGCTTGGTTGAACTGTGGCTTGTGCGTGGCAGGAGGAGTGGGGCCATCCATCATTCAACGCACCAAAAAAATTCCTACGAGATTCGTAGATCCCAGCTGCCCAGCTCCACGATTCTCCGACGTCGGGACAAGCGCAGACACGCCAGAGTGATTTAGCAGGGATCAAGAACGAGTCCGTGGAGTCACCAAGAACCAAAAAGAGAAAAGTACCCTGGGTGATTGTGGAAAAATTTCCCAAGCAGCCAGCTCTTGAGCCTTATATCAGTACTCTTTGCTCTTGGATAAGCTCACGACTCTATTCTTTATATCCTTGTGACACCCTCGGGAGTTCTTGTCCAAAAAAGTATATTGACTAAAATTTCCCTCAATCTCGTCAAGATGTCCCCTCCTGCTGTTGCTGGTCGCGAGAAAGAGTCTGGCCTGGCTCGTGTCCTCGGTTCTGGTACGTTTCACAGTCAATTGAAACACCCAATTTTGCAATTGCCTTGCACTCTATAGTGTAACTGTCTGGCCTTGGACTGACAATATTTGATAGGTTCCGCTGGTATTGCTGAGCTGGCCGTCTTCCATCCTGTATGCAATTCCACGTCTCCGTTGAGCACGATCAATTGTCGCGATAAAACCTCGAACCGTTCGCTAACCCCTCCATAAGGTCGACACCATTGCGAAGCGATTGATGAGCAACCAGACTCGTGTAAGAAGCGCCGCCCTCTCGATTCTGGCATTTGAACAAGACAATTGATTGCTATGACTATAGATCTCTGGCGCCAGCGAGTTGAACAAAGTTATCTTCAAGGACAAGGCCGCTGCTCCCTTCGGAAGAAAGTTTGTTTCTCTTTTCCCTGGTCTAGGATACGCCGCCGGCTACAAGGTCCTCCAGCGTGTATACAAGTATGGTGGTCAGCCTGTTGCCCGTGATTACCTCTCGAAGAACTATGGCGCCGACTTTGAGAGTGCCTTTGGAAAGAAGACTGGCAAAGCTATCATGCACTCTACTGCCGGAAGGTATGATATGAAGCTCAATATTTTTCGAAGAGCTTGACTAACGAGCCCCGCAGTTTGATCGGTATTGGTGAGATCGTCCTCCTGCCCCTCGATGTCCTCAAGATCAAGCGTCAGACAAACCCTGAGGCTTTCCGTGGCCGTGGTGTCTTTAAGATCGTTGCCGACGAGGGTTTCGGTCTGTACCGTGGTTGGGGCTGGACTGCTGCCCGTAACGCTCCTGGTTCCTTTGCTGTGCGTGTTGTATCCCACTTCTCTGGGCTCGATTGAAAAACTGACACAACACAGCTGTTCGGCGGTTCTGCCTTCGCTAAGGAGTATATCTTCCACCTTGAGGATTACAACAAGGCCAGCTGGTTCCAAAACTTCATTGCTTCCATTGCTGGTGCTTCTGCCTCCCTCGTTGTCTCTGCTCCCCTCGATGTTATCAAGACCCGTATCCAGAACCGAAACTTTGATAACCCCGAGAGTGGTTTCCGAATTCTTTCCAACATGGCTAAAAACGAGGGTCCTGGAGCTTTCTTCAAGGGACTTGTCCCCAAGGTAAGTTTACCGACATAGGTTTTTCTGTTCTGCGGCCCGCAAGCTCCCGATTAACTGCCGCCCCCACTTCAAAATGCGAATAGGCTAACTGTTCTTGCTCCGCAGCTGCTCATGACTGGTCCCAAGCTGGTCTTCTCTTTCTGGCTCGCCCAAACTTTGATTCCCGCCTTCGACACTGCCTTCAAGAAGTAAACGGAGAAGCAATATTGGAATCCATGTTAAAGATAGATATATGATTCTAGACACCATCTAGACGGCGATGACGAAGAAGGCTTAAAAGGGAGTTTAGACGGATCTGGTTATTTGTTGGGTTTGCTACGATAGACACGCCGTGCCGATATGAGAGGATCGGGCCTCGCTTGGAAGTTAATCTGGGTCGTTAGTGAGGCAGACGAGATGCACTCAACTCTGTATAAAAGAAAGCGATTTGATTTGACACACGTCATCTACTTTTGTATATTTTCTTTTGACTCGATATGATGAGGACCGCCGCTCGCTCACTCACCGTCAACATACGTAGTGGGCATTGTTTAGACGAGCTCGGTACAGCCGCCAGCAAGGTCATGATCCCTGCCCAATTCCACCATGATGTATTTCATAGGCCTCTCTTTCAAGGCGACCCTCAATTCATGGTGTGATCTGCTCTGTTGTGTGCTCATGATTCGTCGATACTGCTCCATTGCCAGCTGGGGGCCGGTACAACAACAGCCTAACGCTGAGTTAATTGTCGGTGCGGGAGGTTGCTCGGCAACCAAACCAGCCCGAAACAAAAAATAAACCAGGTTACAGCTGCCGCAAAGGACAGCCAAAGATGGAGTTATAGCTCTCCCAGCGCCATCTCAATTAAACAATGCAACGAACTTTGATGCTCTAACTTCATTTTCTCTTACTCCAATCTCCTCCTGCATCTCTTACCATTTTAATTGTTCGACTACTTGCTTGCTTGCTTGTTACTTGCAACGCTTATACCCAGTTATACACACCGCATTCCTCACCTCCCACCGACGTTTGCGCTCTTGTAAATAGCGTGGCTGCGGCGCCGTCCGCATTCTTGCCATTCAAACGAATACACTTCTCACATACCATCTCTCGTTTCTTAGGAATCGAGCCAGACATGACTTCCTCAGAGCGAGACAGCTCCTACGATGGAGACTTTCAGCTGAGACATCAACATTCGGCTTCCTCAGATCCCAACTTTCGAGCTCTTGTTCCCATGTATGTTCTCTTGTATATGCCCTCATGCGTCTCTTGCGCCGACTAACAGGAAACAGGTGGGACAGCTCTGACCCCGAACGCTGCCCCCCTCCACTGCCTCTCAATCCGGGCTCACCATTGACATCGCGGGTGGGCACCTCGAGTGCTATTGCATCTGCTCACGCTGCGCTTAACGAGCGAGCGCGAGAAAGCGCCATGGTTCCCACCAAGAGAATAGAATCTCCCACAAAGGGACATCGCCGACTGCAGTCCTCAGTCCGTGATATCAGCATGATGATCGAGGGTGCTAGCGGCCACACCTCGCCATCGCGATCACCGGAACGTCAACAACGTCCAGAGACGCCCTCTCGATCTCGAGATGTTGATAACCGGCCAAGTGACAAGGACTCTACAGTGTCAAGCACAACACCCGTGCCAGGGCCTAGCCTGACACCGATCCTGCGGCCTGCAGTTCGACGACCTCCGCCTCAGAGCATTCTCGGTGAAAACGCACCGCCGCAATCATCAACCATGCTTGCTTTACACAACATGACCTCATTGACGCCATCCAAAGAACCAGAGAACCCTCTTTCCGATATCACAAACGCCTCTTCAGCCTTGGTGAAGGGACCCCAGAACCTGGAGGCGCTTTCGGATCAGATCCTCAGCTTGACTAGCATTGCGACTGGCCTTCAAAAAGAAATGTCTCAGTTGAGCCGCCGCAGCAGGGACAATGCTACCGATCTTCTCAGTCTGAAGGAAGCTACGAATACAAGAGATGAAGATATCCGAAGAAGTCTCAGAGAGCTTTTGGGAAGTCATGGCAATGGAAATGACGGCCACAACCGGCTCCCTCCAGCTCGCGACCCCTTTGGAGGATATTACCTAGACAACAAGCCACATAATCTCTCCCCACCAAGTACTAGGGGTTTTCATCTCCCTAGAATTCCCTCTCCCAAGAGCTTTGGGGACTCAATTGAGCGAGGGTCTATCAGTACACCCTCTCTTGCTGGCTCGGAGGCCCCCCCCTCCGTCATCCTTCTAGAGAGAATTATTCGGGAAATGGGCACCAAGGAGGGGCAAGAGTCTCTTCTCGCCCGACTACAGGAGGTGTCAAGCAAGCTATCTGGGATGGCTACGTCCCAGAAGCTGGACGAAGTCATTGAGCAAGTCAAGGCACAATCCGAACAGGCCATCATTCTCGGTAACTCTCTCGGAAGTCCCAATGTGAGCCGGTCTCGCAACCTCAGTTTTGAGTCAGAAAACAGCCGGAGTGACATGATGCCTGGCCAAGCAAGGAGTGCCGTTTCTCAGCACGTTGAACGTATCATGAAGAACGAGGCTCGCAGGAACTCCGAGCCCTCTGGTCGTGGTGCTGAGATCCTCAATGACGATCTCCTGAGTATCATTCGATCTGTCAAGGATAGCGTGTCTCAAGGCGGAGGTCTCACTGCCGAAGTTAAAGCTCTTGTTCGTGAGCTTCGTGGTGAAGTTTTGGGGATGGGCCGTGAAATAGGTCGACGCTTAGAGCAACAAGCATCTCGAAGGGGTGTTGAAGATCATGATACGCCAAGCAAGGATGAAGTCGCTCGTGTTATCGACGAAGGGCTGGAGCAGATGAAGGATCAGCTCAACCACGTCCTTCGTGAACACAGGCGTCAATCAGCTGCTTCGGTTAGCACCCAGAAGAGCGCCGTCGACTACCAGGAGATTTACAATGCCATGAGGGCGGCCATCCAAGACAACGAGGCAACTAAGAGCAACTTGCCCGACTTGAGCCGAGAAGATGTCATCGAGGCTGTCAGAGACGCTTGGGAGAACTACAAACCCGAGATCGAAGTGCAGCAGCTTGGACTGGAGCGAGATGAGGTCTTGGCTTGTCTGAAGCAGGGCCTTCAAGAGTATGCGCCTCGCGACGACCACCCTCCCGCTGTTACCCGTGACGAGGTTTTTACCGCCGTCGTTGACGGCCTTAAGCACTTTGTCCCTCCTCAGGTCGACCAGCCAGCCACTCTTTCAAGGGAAGAGATCATCGACGCAGTTCGTGACTGCCTTGAAGAGTTTGAGTTCCCTGTGGCACCAGGCGCTGGACACGATATTACGCATGAGGACATGGTCCATGCCGTTAGGGAAGGGCTTCAGGATCTCGATGTTCACTCTAGCCGCGCTCTGGTACCTGCTTCAGCCAACAATGACGATGTCGCTGAGCGCCTCCGTGAGATCATGGAATTCCTGCGAAACGAGTTCAAGACACTGTCTGAAGAAACTAAGGAGACTGTTGCTGCCAATGGAAGAGAGACCGAGCAGGTCCTTGATGTTACCAAGGATGGCTTTGAAAACCTCCGAAAAGCCATGGAGAGCTATGTTGATCGTGCTACTGGTGCTGCTGGCCAAGAGGAGTTTATGGATGACCTTTTAAAGTCTCTGGAAGACTTCAAGGATGAGATGGCAGGCATTGTCTCAACCACAAACCAAGAGTCTCGTGAGCAACTTCAAACTGAACTCGAGGGTCTCCGCGAAATCGTCAATTCATCCATGGTCCCTGCGATGCCACCTCAAACCAACAACACCGAGGTTCTAGAAGCCTTGAACACTGGCTTTAACAACTTGAGGCAAGAAATTCTCCGTCCTCGAGCGGAGACAAGTGAAATTCTTGATGCACTTAACGATGGTCTGAATGATCTCCGGGCCGGTATGGATCGGGTAACTAACAAGCCTACCGACTTGACCGCTAATGATGAGATTCTCGACGCCCTCAAGGCCGGCCTTGACTCTGTCCGAGCTGATATTGAGTCCATCCGCGACAGCAGTAACGACCGCGCCGTGGCAACCCTGGAATCTACTCCTCCCGCCAATGACGAACTCTTGGAAGCACTCAAATCAGGGCTTAGTGGGGTGCGAGCAGATATCGAAGCACTTCGTGACAACCAGACCGAGAAGGCAGTCGCCGTTGTTGAACCCAAGGAGAATGATGAGGTCCTTGAGGCGCTGAAGAATGGCCTCGATGCCCTCCGCGTTGACATCGAGGCTATCCGTCAACATACTTCTGAGAAGGTTGTGGCACCTGCCGACAACACCTCCAACGATGAGGTGATTGAGGCTCTCAAGAACGGACTTGATTCCCTTCGGGTCGATATCGAGGCTGTTCGGGATAGTAGCGAAAAGGCCATCGCTCCAGTCGACAACTCAACCAGCACAGAGTTCATTGAGGCCTTGAAGAATGGTCTCGAATCACTAAGAGCGGACATTGAGTCATCCCGTGAATCTAGTGATCGATCTGCTCCTGAAGAGAACACCTCTAATGACGAGGTTATCGTTACTCTCAAGAATGGACTTGACTCCCTCCACAGCGAGATTGCAGCCCTCGCCGCACAGGAGAAGCCTGAGGAACCCATTGAGAACACTTCAAATGATGAGGTTATTGTCACTCTGAAGAATGGTCTTGATTCCCTCCACACCGAGATCGAAGCCATCGCCACTGCCCAAAAGTCGACTCCTGTCGATAACACAACAAACGACGAAGTAATCGAAGCTCTCAAGAACGGCCTTGATGCCCTTCGCACAGATATCGAAGCACTCCAAGAGAGTAACCAAAAGGCTCTGGCCCCAGTCGCTGAGACTAAGCCTAACGATGAGGTTCTTGAGGCTCTCAAGACTGGATTGGAGTCTCTGCGTTCGGACATTGGGACTCTTCGAGAAACCAATAATGAGCGAGCTATCGCCCCTGCAGGCTCCGCCTCCGACGAAAAGATTCTTGAAGCTCTCAAGAACGGCCTTGAATCTGTTCGTTCTGACATCGAGGCCTTGCGGAATACCAACGGCGAGCGCGCCCTTGCCGCAGTCTCCACCGAGAAAGCAGAGGATGATAACTCTGCTGACCAAATCAAGCCGGATGACATCAAGAATCTTGAGGTCTTAATCGCTGGACTTGCTATCAAGATCGATTCTGTCAAGGCTGAGAATGAAGGTGTCCAGAAGGATGACTTGTCTCGCATGGAGGAGTTGCTTCGCACCGTTCAGGACAGTGTTGATGAAATCGCTTCCCGAGAGACCCTGACAAGATCACCCTCAGTAAAAAAGAAGAAGGAGGATGGCGAGGAAGAGACTGCTCGCAGTATCGAGGGCGATGGGGACGAGCCTGCATCAAAGGAGGACATGCAAGCCATCGAGACTATCCTTCGCAACACCAAGGGTAAACTTGACGACCTCATTGATGGGGAGCAAGCTGTTCGAAAGGATCACATCGACAATGTTGAAGCTCTCCTCCTTGAGACAAGAGAGACTATGGGATCTCTTACCACCCAATTGGAGACAGTCTCCCGTAAAGAGGAAGTCACTGTTTTGGAGACTCTTCTTGGTCAAGTTTCAACTGGGCTTGATGAAATCAAGGAGCGCGCCACCAAGGAAAGCGAGAACCCCGATAAGGTTTCTAAGGCTGATGTGGAAGCTGTTGAAGCTTTGGCTCTCGAAATCAAGACAGCTCTTGAGTCCTTCACCACCACCGATCTGGCTCTCCTCGCTCGCAAGGAGGACGTGACCAATTTGGAGGCTCTTCTCGTCAAGAAGGAAGATCTTACTGGCCTTGAAACTGTCGTCAAGGAATTCCAAGAAAAGTTGGACACTACCGTCGACGCCCAAACCAAAGCCATTGCCGTGCGGGACGAGGAGAGCACTACGGTTGGCGAGCGCGTTGGTGAAGTCAAGGCTTTCCTCGAGGAGCTTCAGGGAGCTATCAACACCAAGCTCCAAGAGGGTGCAACTGGCGTTGAAGGCATTAGCAAGCTCCTTGAGACTATGGGCGAAAAGATTGACAAGAATGAGAACGTCCACCAAGACCTGAAGGATATGCTCGATACCATCAAAACTGAGTTTGAGGACTCCAAGGCTGTTGTGTCTGGTGTCAAGGTTGAGTCCAACGAGAAGCTTCAGGAAGCGACTGAGACTCTCAGCACCAAGATTGACGAGAAGATTGGTGAACTCGTTAACAAGTATGAGACTCTCCAGACTACCCTTGATGACAGGAGCAAGGTCAGCGAGGCACGGGATGAGGCTATGGAGGCAGCCGTAGTCAGCTCCAAATCTGTCACGGATGAGCTCAAGCTCCTTATCGACACTCTTGGCTCTACTGTCACGGATTCTCTCGAGAAGATGGAGGAGGCTTCCAAGACTGTCTTCACCAAGGTTGAAGAACTGGTCACTCGCAATGAGGAGACTCATACAGAGGACAAGGCCGAGCACTTGCAGACTCGGGCCCAAATCACCGAGGCCCTGACCGCTGTTGAGGGCTTGAAGGGAGAGGTCAGCGAGTCCCACCCCAAGATCCTCGAAGCTGTTAAAGATCTTCTCCTACTCGTTGGCGAACACTATGAGCACTCCAAGTCTTCGACAACTGATATCCAGGACAAGATCATTGAGCATAAGTCTCCTGAAGAGCTCATGACCCTCTTGACACTTCTAAGCGATGACAAATACAACAACACCCAGGTTCATGAGAAGCTTGATAAGCTTATTGAGCAAATCTACAATGACTCAGAGGTCAAAGAGCGCCTTGACAAGATTATCGAGGAAAAGTACAACGACGCCGAGGTTCGTGAAAAACTGGACAAGATTATTGCAGAAAAGTATGACGATGCTCAAGTTCACGAGAAGCTCGCTACGATTATTGAGTCCAAGTATGATGACTCGGAAGTACGTGAAAAGCTTGAGAAAATTATTGAGTCCAAGTATGACGACGCCGAGGTGCGGGCCAAACTTGAGAAGATCATCGAAGAGAAATACGATGATGCCCCAGTCAAGGAAATGTTGGGCATGCTTGTCGAGCAGAAGTACGACGACACACCTGTTCGTGAGAAGCTTGACTTAATCATGGACTCCAAGTACGACGATACTCTGGTCCGTGACAAGCTCGATCTGGTCTTGGACGGTCGATACGATGATGCTGTGGTACAAGAGAAGCTCGACAAACTGGTCGATCACAGCGTCGTTGCCGACCAGGCTTTTACTCGCCTTGATACACTCGACAAAGTTCATGCCTCAGTTGTCCAAACAGCGGCTGACATTTCTGAGTTCCTCACAGCCCAGAAACAACGAATTGAGCAGGCCCACGAGGATCATAGCAAGACTCTCCAGGAGACGATGGCTTCTGTTGAGCGCAAGCTTGCCGAGAAGGAACATGTCGAGGCAGCAGTTGCTAGCCTCCGGGATGAGGAGGAGAGGCTCCGACAGAGCGTAATGACCCTGAGAACAGAACAGGAGAGTCTCATCCGTCAAAAGACGCGCCTTACTGGTGATGTCTCTTCACTCGAAACGGCCCTTCATATGCGCAAGGAGGAGCTCTATGACATGGAGTCTCGTGCCGAGAATTTGGAGCGCCGCATCCTCGAGGGTGTCATGGATCATTCGCGGGTGCTCCTCATGGCGAAGGCCAATAGGAACGGTGGCGATGCTATGAGCCGCAAACGTGTCAGGAAGCCTGCCCATGAGGAGGAATCTCAGGAGCCGGGTGCACCAGGCCGTAAGTCCATGGTGGGCATGGCGCTGAACGCTAAACGTAACCTCGCTGCTCCAGCACAGAGCGGAGCAGCCCGAAGAATCGTTTCGCTCAGTCAGATCAACAACAACGTAGCATCTGGAGGCGTCAAGCGAAGCCAAAGCGTAAGAACTCCCTTGGGAGGTGGCAAAACATTCCGCAAGCGAAGCTGGGGTGGTAACCTCGATAAGGGCCTCGACGGCAATGACAAGGAGAATTCTGTCAACGAGACCGTCGAAGAGGTGGACGAAGCAGATGTCAAGTTAACGGCAGAGCCAGGGACGACAGAGATCGCTGCTGATGAGACAATCGTCATTGAATCAACACCTGACAATGGCGCGGAGGACGCAGGGGATGCAGGGGACGGCGGTGATGGTGGTGACAGCGACAATGAGACGTTGAGGAGAAGCAGTCGAGGCACCGTGGTCACGAATAGCACGGACATGTACACGGATGGTGATGATGATAGTGAGTACAGCTATACGGAGAGCGAGTGGACAGAAAGCAATGCCGGTACCGATGCTGCGTCGGTGCAAGGTAACGAGGTGGTGGTTTTTGGGAACTAACGCGGAGGAGTAATGACGACAAGGTTGATTTAGCTGGGATACCATTCACGCTTGTTTTAACGGAGACGAAAGAGGGATTGGGCTTGAGGTTGCTTTTGTCAAGGCATTTGAATTGATTGACGGAGCATCCGGGTCTGGCATGATTATGGTTTTGATGAGATTGGATTGGATTGTCCTTTTCTTAGTTTTCACGGTTTGCTTTAGCCGCCTTTGATGAACATCATGTTTTTTCTGTTAACTTTAGTAGTAAAAAGAATGTATGAATCAATATTTCAGTCGACATTGATCCCGCGTTTGTGATGTCAAGAAGCTCCATAGAGGCAGTGAATTTGCAGTCAAGTTAAGTACCTACCCCTATACCAAGTGAGAGGTACTTGAGGTAGGTACCTTGGTAGGTTTGGAAGGGCCGCTAATGTGCCCCGTCGCGCCCCCCCCCCCC